>VWZY01009832.1:342966-358675 GCA_013399075.1 Chloroceryle aenea | reverse complement strand
TCTTCAGAGGGACGGCAAACGCAGTTCACACTGATTTACCCTTGAAATGCTGAGATATTGTATTACACCTCTTGGCAGCAAGTTAGTGCTTGGGTCCATTTCTCTTTTATTATTATTACTCCCTTCCCAAGACTCTTGATTGTGGAAAAAAAAATAAAGAAATTTCACATCAAGATAAAACTCTCTTTTTCTGTAATCTGACTGCTTGTCTGTGGAGGTTTTTTTAACACTCAGTAGCACCTTTCCCCACCCTCCTGGATAAAGGAACATCTTGGGGAGCTCTGCTTGATCACACATTTCTCCCAAACTATTTAATGTCACCTTGTAGTCTATTTTGATTGAACAACAAACGTCTGCTGTTCATAAACTAATACTTCTTGTATTACTTTTTTAGAAGAGTGATGGACAGAATTTTCCCTTTTCTTGTATATCTGTGCTTCATTTGCCAGGCTAACCCCTAGCACACCTATAGTTCATCCATTTCATTCTCACCTTCTTTCATTTTCTTTCATTTTGTTAAATATCAGAGAGAACCTTCTCCAACTGTTGTTTATTCACTTACACAGCCCCTTCATGAATTCAGTAGCGGGAAACAGATGTTCAAACTTCTGCCTCCCTTAATGGAGGGATGTAGACTGTCTTGTTGAGTTTCCTAATGGTATCATGTTAGCACTTTCCATAAGAGTGCTCCAGGCGAACAGAACACATTTTTTCTTTCACAGTGTATATGCACTTAATTTTTTTGTTCTAGCCAAAGTACATTATGAATAATTTTACTGAAATAATTGTTTTAACCTGACTACTGAAAAGCACATCAAGCTGACCCTTATTTTTTATTTACATTAACTTCTTTGTAGTCTGATCTGCTGGGAAAAATTATTTGCAAGAATTAAAGTTGGGCTATTTCTCAATAATTGCACTGTAAGCAAATTCCTGTTCTCTAAGCAGATGTTCCTTTCTAGCCAATCAGGATGCACATATCTTTTATTATTTATTGTATTCCTATACTCACATTTTGCTGTTTTGATAGACTGAAAAATGCTGTGATGAGTCCTTAAATGAAAGCATTTCATCAACATGCTGATGTATTTAACTCTTGTACTGTGCAGGTAACAATACTAAATTAAATGAACTCCTAGCTCTGTTCTGGTTAGCAATATTTGGATGTCCTTGGACATGACAGTTTTCTTTGGCTCATCCAATTTCCTTGTTAAAAAAAAAAGAAACAAAAACCCCAAACAAACCAACCAGCCAGCCAAAACAAAACAACCCCCAAAACAAAACGCCAAAACCCAGGGGGGAAAAAGCCCTCAGATATCCTAAAAATGCACTGGGGTGAAGCAGGTAGCAAACTGATGAGCAGGTTCCTGTATGTGCTAAATAATCTTACAGAGGGTTTATCTGATCTTAAGAAAGTTGTTTTGTTTTGTTTTTTTAAAATAATGAGCCACAATTTAAACTCACTTTATGTGTCACTTCCATGTATAAACCAGCTTAAGATGACAAGACCAATTCTTTTAAGGTGTCCTCCATACTTAAAGATCTTGCCACTTTATAGAGCAAACATTCCCTGAAGTAGCAGTTACATCTCCAGTAAAAGCTTCTCAAGCTTCAAATGTACTCTTGAAGTTACAAGATTCCTACTAAGGTTAGCAGCAATTCTACTGAGGAATTAAACTGAGCCTTTTCCAGACATCATACAATAAATCTTACATGTGCATTTGCATAAGTACCAGCCCAAAGGGCTGAAAAAGCAGATTTTGAAGCAGATTTTTGTAAGATTTTGAAGCAAAAGTTAGTTGTGCACTCCTTAATGTGGTTAGTTGGTACCAAAGAATAATCTAACATCAGGTGATAGTAAACTGGCATGCATTTCAAGATACACTCTCTGTGGGCCTTCTTCTGCCTTTTATTATTTCAGTCATTGATTTCTTACTATTACTTCATAAAGAATGAAGTACAATAGTTAAGAAAAACAATGTGCCATGATTTGTTTCTAAACAAACCAGTGCCTTAAACATTAACAAGGCAGATTGTTATTATTTTTACTTAAATATGAAGATCTTGTGTACCACCTTGATAAAGATCATTTAAATGCCTAGATAGATTAGATAGGCCTCATAACACCATCTTCCTTCTTCAAGAGGAATCAGGGATACTCACGTGGAGAACTCAAAGTTGTCTAACTGTACTCATACTGCATTGCTTTCTCCAGGAGACAATGTATCAATTAAAAGTGACTCCGGAGACAATATAGCAGCTGAAACTAACTCAAATACCTTTCAGAATTGTCCAAAATGTAAATCAAGGGATTGGAAAGTGCATATTGGATCTCTGTTCCCATTCCTTTTATTTTACAAGACCCCCAGATTTTGTGGTCGGTTTCTAATTGAGATGGACAAGTGATTAAGGTGCTAGGGTCACAGAGAAGCATCAGAATTTAACTATCGATAGCACAACAGTTACCACAGCAACATTGTCTTTCTCATATCAGAAGATCTCTGATCAGCTTATCAGTTCCTTTTCGTATAATAGCTAACCCTAAATACACCAACTTATTTTCATAGGAATTAACAGACAAACACTGTGCTTTGAGAGACAATATATAAACAGTCCAGATGAGTACCTCACAGCTTCTTAAAAGTAAAAAATTTTCTAGACCAAGAATATCAGAAAACCAATTCATTATTCAAGAACTCAGAAATTCTTTCAACCAAAAATGCTCTAACAGAGTAGTAACATCTGATCACTTGCTCATCCCTTGGCTGGTCAAAATCTTGCTTTCCCTCTTTCTCCTTGTTTTTCAATATCTTTTGTCTGCTGACACACACTTAGGTTTCTCAGTAATGTTCTTTGCTTGTTTCCCTTCCCATTAATTTAATGCCTTTATTATTGGACTCTGTATGTACAAGAAGTTTCTATTTCTAATAAACCATGGCCTAATTTTGTCCCTAATGTCACCTATAGTGAAAGTCCCTTTAATGTTAATGATATCAGGCGAGGCTTTTTTTCCACCTAGTTTATAAGAACTAAATTATCAGAGGTTTTTCCAAATCTGTGAGAACCAGAGATAAAGCTTTAAATTTCTTCTTACAGTCCTATGAACTCTTTGTAGCTTCATCCTCTCCACATTGATAGTTTCCCACTCCATTCCAGTCCATAATTCTCAGAGACGTTATCACAATACTTTACTGAATGGGGAAAATAGGCTAGCTCGGGATCAAATAGCTCTACATGAAAAGGCCAAGCTTAACCCAGAAGCAACTGTGTGGCATGCAGAGGAATCTCTGTACAGGCCTGTGTGAGACAAATGTCTTCCTTACCTATTGGCCACCTAGTGAAAATACTGCAATTTCCTAGCTCTACCCCAGCTGAGTCACTGGAACAACTTCTGCAGTCCAATTTAGGATCCTGTTTCCATATGAAAACCCAATAGAGCAGCAGATTCTTTGGCTGTCTCACAAGTTCAGTTCTACTTTTCTCACATTGCTCTGTCCATGAAGTATAAAATGGCAGGTGATTAGTTCTACCCCATTTAAAGTGATGCACGCTCACAAAATGTGTAACAAACCTGCCTTTGTAACAACAAAATTCAAGGGCTTTGTTGCCTGGCCAGCAATGTAAAGGAAGAGAGACAGGCTGGTCTTTATAGACAAAAATTAGGTGCTCACTTGCACTTCAATGAGTTTGATTTTCTTTCCACACTACCTTCACAGTTCTCCCAGCCTTTGTCCTGATGTTTCTGACATTTCTTTTCAGCATTTATCCCTGACCCTACACTTTCTCCATCAACATTTGAAATTAATTTTCCTCAGAAGCTATTGTTCAAATACTTCTATTGCTATCCTTTTCCAGGTTTTCTTCTCCAACTGCTCAGTTCAAACAGTCAAGGTTATACCTTAGGGAATGCTTTGAGTCCAGCATTCCTTCTCATTCTTCTATTAAAGTGGCATCATTGAAGCATTCCTAATGGAAAGAACACCGTTCCCTCTGCACTGTATTACACTGCCAAAAGAAACAGGGGTGAATGCCAGCTCATTTAATGAGTATAAGTTATTCCTGTCTCATGGGGGCTGGGAGACAGTTTCTTTTCCCAGTCCCACAAATATATCTGTTGTATGAGTTTCATCAAACCACTTTTTATTTCAGCTTTCCCATCTGTAAAACAGCCATATACCTAAAAACTCTCTCCTGTAGTCTGACATTAGTGGGCAGCAAGAATTATATAAAGATGGGTTCGACTTATTAATTCAATTTATGGAAGAGTCCTGTACATATTTCCCTTCTCTGTCTTTCCTCCTTCCTTGTCCTGTAAACCACATATCTGGTAATATTCTATTAGAGACGGGAAGTAAGGCAGTTTGGGAATCATCTTGGCTCTGATTATCACTTGCTGTCATAACAAAATAAGAAATCTCTGTGTGAGCCCTTGAAAGTTACTTAATCTTCCAGACGCTTCAGACTTCCAATCTATAATATGATTATTAACTGTATCTCATGAGGGTTGTGAGCTAATAGACACTCATTAAACATTTTGATGTCACAGACTGAGGATTCAACAGAAATTGTAAATACTGCTTTTTTAATATATTACCTCTTTTGCAAGCATTCTTCTTGCTGTGTAGAAGTTGCACAATTCCAGAATTGTCTCTGTGACATTTTATTTCAGGTAAGGGTGGGTTGGGGAATTGCAGTTGCCATCAGAAGAATCTTCCAAGTTTACAGCATTACAGTCTGGAACATGATGAGGGAGTATTTATACTGTTTATATTTTTAGTATGTTTCTTTCAGACAAAAATATGCTTCTATAATTCTGTACATTTTTAATTTAGATGGTTATTATTTTGCATAAAAGTTACTTCAGCACCTGCAATCTACAGATCATCTTTTTCCAGTTTATCTTTCTCTTCATTGGGAGCGATTCTTTATCCTTGCTGTTAACCATACCAATGTCAAAAAAAGGAGTTGTTTTTTTGTCCATCAGGTTTCTTATTCAGAATAAAAGCAAAGCGTCAGTGCAAAGTGTACACTTTTGGTTTTCTTCTAGGGAGGAGCCTGACATATCCCTGTTTATGCTGTAGTCTATGCCTTGGGCACATTTTCCTGACTGGGGCTCGCTGAAACTGTTCTGCTTTCCTGCTGCCTGTCATAGGCTGAATTACAAACAATGGTGAGACCGGTTACCCAGCTCCCTTCATTAATGACATATGTTGCTGAAACACATTCAGTGAAGTTGAGCAAGATCAAATTTCAGACCAACCTTGAAACCAGATGCCCAAAACCAATAATGAGGAGAGAAAACTAATTTTTGTATCTTGTGAACATTACGGCCATGATTACAAATAAGACCAGGGTCAGAATTCTACTATTGAAAATATTTTTGTGCGCTTTTAATTTGGTGTGTTGCTTTTTCTTCACCTGTCAGAAGTCCAGGCAAAGAGCCCACAAAATAATTAAATCAAAAAATAACTCAACAAATGTGAAAAAAAACATGTGCAAAATATCATAGACCTGATAAGTGAGAACAGTTAGGAATGAAGTACACCAAACAACTGAGACCAAATATTCAGATCCGTTATCTGAACGGTACGATAGCATGAGATAGCTGGATGTAGTAATTCCAAATACTGGGTACTGTGTGTCTGTGTCCCTCAGGCTGTATTTAACAAAAAACAAGACTGGAAAGACAGTAATTTGAAATACTTCAGTCTTAATATGTGGATGTGCTAAGGTCTATATCCATCGTAAGGACCTCTTTGCTTCCATCCCAGTAGTTATGCTTGTGAAATTTTGTACTGTAGAAAAAAAATGTAAGGCAAACAAAAATAAGCAGTGATCTGCCAAGACATAAGTGGTGATACACATCATCTGCTATAACGTACACTAAGTCTTACTGGAAACTAATAAAAATTATAACTTTCTTATGGTAACCTTAATTTTTATTACTCTAACAATAAAAACTAGATTAAGCTACCATATTTATTATTAAGTTAAGTAGAAGAGATAATTGTATTTCACATCTGAATAAACTGAGTTCACCAGCTGCTTCTTCATGAATGCTATAAAAGCCAGAAATTAAGAGAAATGCTAATGAAGCCAAGAGATTTACACTGAGATTTCTACTGTGAAAATGGAGCAAGTACAAACAATGCCAGGCCCACAATGTGCAACTTTTAGAAAAAAGTCTGCAATATCTGTCCTTGGAAAGATACTGAAATATAAAATAAAATCTAACAAAGACTCACAGTTTTGCAAAGTTCAGCAAAACTCTCCCCAGTGATTAAAAACAATTCCATGGATTTTGTTGAACATGGCAGTAATTTTTATACAGACCAGTTACAACTGACCGGGTATGTTCAATGAGCTGATTCACTTTGGGGACAAATTTAATGGGAAAGCCAAGACCAAATCTGATGGATTAAGCTTCTGGTTTTGTTGGTTAATATTATACCTAGACTTGGAACAAGATGAAATCACTATTTGCAATTTGTTAATTAAAACAACTTGTAAAAATTAAAGAAATAAAATAGAAATTACATCCATACTGCTATTTAATTCAAATTACCTGAGGTAGTGATGCATAGTAGCAAGACAGGTAGAAGGCATCTCTACATTTCCAGTTCTTTGTCTTCTGCAGTTCTTCCCACACCAGCAAGACAAAGGGTAATTTTGAACCAGGCCATGTATCTCAATCTTGTCAACAGGACAGGGACTGACAAGACCCTTTCTTCTTTTCCATGTCCTTTGAATAGGTCAAGTAAGAAGAGAGCAGTTCAAACCAGTGAACATCCATTCAAACTAATAAAAGAAGATTCAAAGTATTTCAGCGGAAGGCTGAGAAGTACCTTACTTCACAGAATCACTATGGTTGGAAAAGACCTTTATGTTTATCTATATACTGCTAATTTCCTGTCTTACTGAGAAAGCTAATGGCAGCACCTCAGGTTCAGCTATGAACCAGCATGCTGTAATATATATATTGTCTGCATTGTGATGCTTTTTGGTTACACACAGAATTTTCAACATTTGCCATTATACAAATCCTTAAGTGCAGTTTATTCAGTACTGGACCAGAATCAGACAAGGAAAAGAATAGGGAATTAATATGAAATATGCAAATTCTAACTGCTGTGGAAAACTGTAACACCAGATCAAAATATTTTGTTTTCTGGGTATTTGTAATAATGAAATACCTGTATTTTCTGTAAAAAGTTGGACAAATTCTGGAGCTAGGAAAAAAGTTTATTTTTTTAATGGTTTTATTCAGCCTTCAGAAAATATCAGTATCAGGACAACATGACAATTAAGGTTGTCATTTCTGTGATATGAGAAGCTTGTCATCAGTAAGGTCTTATCAAAACCTGTCAGAGGCATTTCCCAGAGCCAGGTACACGACTCATTGTTAACAAGAGTCCCTCCATGTAAACCTCAACTGTTTTACTGTACTATTGATCCTGTAAGTAGCTGTTTCAGGTTTCATGATCTGCTTTCAGAGGATGCTAAGAGTATAGAAAACAGAAACCAGTATTCCTTTATATGTGTTTAGATAAATAAATAAATAAATGTAAACGAAAATAGGAATATAAATCCCTTCAAAGTTTGGCAGTAACATGTTTGATTCAGCCATTTATATGCTTGCTTGTTTTTTGTTTTGTTTTGTTTTTGTGGGATGTTCGTGATAAACTAGGGTGGAGAAAAGTAAATTATTTTAATATTTAATATATCATTATAGAAAAATCTAAATATTATATTATTGCATCTTGATATTGTATATTATATTATAGATTATAAATATTAATTATTGTATTAATATTTAAATATTAACTTAATACTTCTATTGTTTTAATCATTAATGAGACTAACACATAAACCCCAATTCACTTCAGTAATGATTCTTAGCATCCTAATCTCCCACATTTGCTTCAGTGAAAAGGATGTTAATATGGAAACTTTAATTCCTTTGTAAATATTAGCCAATAAGCTTCTTAGCAAAGACTGAAAAGAATTTCTGTATATATTCTGTGGTTTCCATTTCCTTGGCTTTATTGTTTTTATGTAAATTCTCCCAGGACATTTCAGGTTATACGTCTGGAAGCCACAGCCATCCAGCAGAGGAAAGGTTGGGAGAATAATGAGAAATGTGCTGGAAGAATTCACATAAAAGCTTTGGAGACATGCAAATGGGAACAGCAGATACTTAAAAGCCTTACTGGTCAAGAGAAAGAAATGCACATGCTGGATAGACATGTGTGTCTTTTAATGTAGCTATTTCTGTATACGCAGACATGTATTATTCAAGACACTGTACAGGGCTATGAAGGAGCACTATTAGTGTATCTGATAATTTAATATATTGTCAGGATATTAGGGCAATGAAAGAGAAAAATCCAAGTGACTTACGTTATTAGAACCCAGACATACATATAAATAGCTCTATACATAGTTGTCTTGCATTAAGTTTTATATATCTTTTTATGTAAGTGAAAAATATAACCAATTCCAACATAAAAGTGTGTTTATAAGATCTCCCTGTACTCTTGTGAATGACAGCAATATAACGTTCATGGAAACACAGAATCTAAGAGTAGGAAAGAAATTTTAGATGCTATTCTTAAATGTACAGATTCTACCCCCAACACCTTAAAGATACTTCATTGTTAAATACTAAACCTGTGATGCTAGACTAAGCTTAGTCCTAGTATGCTTGACTTCATACAAGTACCACAGCAAAACAAAATTACAAACCTTTAGCCATAGCCAGGGTTTATGCTCAAGCTTTATGGAATATTATTTTCAGAGGATTCTTATTAGATGGTCTCTGAAACAGATAGGTCTTTAATATATTCTTAACAAGTACTCCAAAAAGGATTATGGGTTCAGGTTGCCTCAGAACACTGAATTTGTGCACCAAATCCTGTAATACAATTAACATAAATTTTCCTGGATTGTAGGAAAAGAAGCCTGGAAAAAAAAGCCGGTAGTCAAATACTCTAATCATTCTGTGATCTATCAGACCCACAGCTACAACAAACAGCAAAAGAAAGCTCTCTAAAAGGTATCACAAACAATGGCAAGTCATCAAAACACACAGTTTAACACCTCATCATACATCAGCAGACTGCACCCATACTCTTATCTCACAGCAAAGGTAAACTAAAATGCATTAGCTCTAGCTCAAACAATCTTAAGGCAAAACCAGTTGTAGCTAATACACGCTTAAGAACAGCAACTGGTTTTGCAGTGCACACGTGATCATTTAATGTGGCTCATCTGGTGAGAGGGAGCTTCATAAGTGTATAGTAACTTCCCTACTTCTAATTGACTATTGATAGTTAGAAAAGAGAAGCACAATTTCCCACTCAGTCTTACTTATTTTCATGTCTGTAATACTGAAGAGTTACACCCTAGCTAGTAACTTTGATAGTATGGTCCTGATTCATAATATCAAAACTAGAAATGGGGCTAGGCAGCCAAGTCTGTCTCTCTGTACGTTTAGTTTCCTAAAAATTCAGTTTTGGTATAGCCAAATATAAGCAAAATTGCTGATGAGGGTGGGTTTTTAGGTTACCTCAGTAATGACATATGTTACATATGTCACTCTTTCAACACATGGTTTTTCAATCAATTCTTACTCTCGTGCATTATACAACTGCTGTTAGGTCATTGACATCAATCACTTAAATGACAGGTCTAACTCATCACAAATTTGCATTGCTATTAATAGATTGATACACTACCATCAGCAAATGCAGGACTTACCAAGCTCTCCCAAGGGGAGCACAGTACAAAAAGGTTTCAGAGGAAATCCTCCTGTTCACAGATATGACTTTTGTACAGTCTGAGACTCACAGTGATGTACAAATTAGTAGGTTCAATACCAATTTGATTATGCACTTTGTTCTGTTCTTATTCCAAAAAGCCCACCACAGCTTTACTGGATTTTCAGTTATGAAATTACATTGATTTTTTTTTTTTAAAAAAAAAGGACTCCACCAGAAGTTATGCAAGGGGTGAGATAGTCTGCTGAGTAGTGCCTTGACTAACAAGATCACCTTTCCACAAAGTTTCTTGCAGAAATAGGAAGAAATTATACAACAACAGTCTACAAATTCAGAGTCTTCAATATACATAAATTACTATTTAAAGAGTGTGGCTATCTTGTAGCCAGCATGCAGCTAAACAAATCTGCTTACAGTTACAAAGTGAATATTAGTGTCAGAAATATAGAAGGTGATCATACATCTCTCTCAATGTACTAATTTTTGTAATCTGAAATAACACCTCCTACCCAAGGACAAACCATTTTGGAATTTTATAATGCTATGTATGCTGAGTAAACAGTGTCCTAAATTTTTATTCAGGAGAAATAGTATAACCATATTACAGCCAATATGACTTTTGAGAGGAAGGAAAATACAACAATGGAATCCAGACTTCTGGCTTCTTTGACCAGTTTTGCTTCAAAACTGTATTTCCTGCCAGGGTGAATTTTACTGGCTCCATAGTGAGAGTGAAGAAACTCACTAGTTCCATAAAATTTCATATGAATCTTTTACTTGACTTCTCAGCTTAGATAAAACAGCACAGTAATTCATACAAAATTCAGGGCTTGTGAAACTGTTTTGCTCTGATTCACTGAAAAGTGGGCTTGTTTTCAGGGAGCTGTGGAAATGACTTTACAGATTCTGTATCTAACAGACATTTTCCTTACTTGCTCAACAACTGCCTTTGCCATGTAGCTGATGAATCAAAAGCTGCAGTGGAGAAACATTTACAGCTTAACACAACAGTACATGCTCTCAAAGACTCTCTTCTTATTTTAATGTTAATTTTAGAGATTAAAATAAAGATCGACTTTATGGGGAAAAAAAAAATAAAAAAAAACAAACCAAAACAACACCGCCCCTCCAAAAAGCAAACAACAACAACAACAAACCCACAAAACACAATAACAAACAAGCAAACAACAACAGCAACAAAACCCACACACACAAAAAAAAAACACCAAAGAAACAACCAAATGAAAAACAAGAACCAAAACCCAAAACACAAGAAACACTGGCTATCCCCATTCACACTGTCTTGGCTACTTGCAAGAAGCCTAGAGCTAACAGAGTAAACACTATGTTGTAATCATAAATCTGTGCCCTAACCTATCTTCTGGTATTTTCTTCTTTGCTTTTAAATCAGACAAAACAAAGAGGTTACTTTTCAGACTGTGTAATGAAGTGATAATTCTTCAAAACAGTTGAAAATTGTGACTTTAATGTGTTTCCCCATCCTCCATAGAAGGAAGCCTCATGCACTCATACATGTGGTCTGTATGATTTTCTTTAAAGAATCTCTGTGGGTTCTATGTCTTGTTAAAAAAAATAAAGACACTACATGGTTTACATGACATGAAATACACATCTGAACAGAGCCTAAAACAGTATGAGACATTACTGCAAGTCATTAATAGGGGAAGCAGGCTGCTATTAAACATCCAAAGACCTCTGTGAGGCCCAGAAATGAGCTTTTAAGTTTTTTTCTTAAAGAGTAAGCTAACCAGGCAAGCATTCCCCCAAGAAAGCTATCTGAAAATCCATTCACCATTCTATTCCTCCATTGCCATTGTCTTACCATCTCCTGACATCCTGACCCAACCTCCTCTATCCCTGTCCCCAACATTAACTCTCTACCTCACCTCCTCAGTCTTGCAGCACTTAGATCCTAAGTATCTCCCCACTCTCCCATAGACATTCCTCAGATAGAAAACCAACTTGGCACTGTACAGATAGTTTTAAACAAGGCCTGTACAACTCATCAATACAGGTAGCAACAGACTTGAAAATATCGTGAGAAAGAAAATGCATTTGTTCAATTTAATTTGATTACTACATGGCATTACTACCACCCAATCAATCAACAGATAAATAGATTCCTGTCTTACAGTAAAAGATCCTCACTTTCTGATAATACAAAACTCACAGTAGAAGGTGAGTTCCTTCCATGGAGAGTATGGAAAAAGGATTATAATTTTTAAGGGCTATTTCAGTGTCACAGTTGATTACATGAATTGTAACTGTCTCAGTGTTACCTTGTTTCTTTTGTTTGTTCCTTGAATTTATCTTCTAATAAGTTCTTATGCAGAACTTTGCTGGTTCTTCAGATTAGGCTCTATTTTCATTAGATGCATCAACTGTGCTTTCATTATTTGCATCACCATCATGACTGAAGACTCCAAATGCAGCTGCAATACATAGAAATACATAAATGTCTTTTGACATGAATTATTTTATTACAGAGATGTCAAACTGTACCCTTTTGATGAAAAATGCTGATATCTAGGACTTTCACCCTAACTTGAGACAAAATCAAGTGCTGAAATATTCAGACTTTTTTTTTTTTTTAAACGGAAATTCCATTTTTTAATCAGCTCTACAGAGACTCATTAGAACACACATGCCATCTCCCTTCACATGCAAGAGTATTCCAGATACCATATTATTCAGTGTGGGTTTTTTCCAGTTAGACTTTCACAACCTGTTTCTGTTAGCTTCCTGTGCTGCAGATGAGGTTATTTTATTTCTTTCAACTGAAACATACAGAGGCTTTCACAGGCTATAAATCTATATACTTTATCTAATAAAGAAAAACAATAGTAATGTGGCAGATTTCTTGTGAAAAGTTTTCTAATATAAAGGGGAATACCTCATTTTTTCTTTATGACATGAAGCATAGCATCTCCAAAAATATCCCTCGCTAAAATAGAACATGGGTCCCTAACCAAGAGGCCAAAGTACATATGTATGTAATCATATTACAACCACCTCAGGTTTCTGTCACTTTTTAAGTTAAGCGTGTTTCACTTAATTGTATGTGACTGAAAAGCATTCATGTTCCATTCTCTCTTTTACGTATATTAGTTTATAATATGCTTTGGAGTATATGAGCATGGCAGATGATGGCTAAGTATGAATTTATTAACAAAATTAATAACAAAAGCAATTAAATTGTTAACGATGCAACAAATCTCTAGCCATCTGTATCCAAATTTATTACTCCAGAAATAGTTAACAAAAAGCTTAAAAGATATTTTCCAGGAGGAAAACACCTACTTTGGAATCATACCTTAAACTGTATTATATTCATAGATATTGAGGGATTGTTATAACCTGAAGGGCTACAGAATTTCACTGTAATTCCTGTTAGGCCCTTAACCTGTAGGTGATTCAAACCATCAAGTCTATTTAAACCATCAAGCCCAGTAACTGTCTTCCTCCCCCTGCAGCCCAGCTGTGCCCAGCTGATGGCACAGGTGCTCCCCAGGCCTTTCTGCTACATCTCTACCTGCTCCATGGCCAGGATTATGCCATGGGGCGTGTGAACTCCATGAGGAGCACCCAACAGCTTACAAACCTACTGGATCCAGCATCCCAGTGGTCTCACACACTGCTTCACCCCCTCAGGAGCATGGGCATAGGGGGCACCTGTGGAAGCTTCTGGAAGTGAGGCCGGCCCTGCTCTCTTCCTCACTGTGGGGGAACGGTCTGGTCCAAATGTGGCAGCTGTGTCATGGGGAGGAGGAGGGAGGGAAAGGACGTGTCTCCCAGATGAGCAGAAGCCCTCAAGGTGGCAGAAACTTCCAGAAGCGAGGCCGGCCCTGCTCTCTTCCACACTGTGAAGGAGCATTCCAGACAAAATATGGCAGCTCTGTCATGGGTAAGAGGATGGAGGGAAAGACCTGTCTCCCAGCTGAGCAGAAGCCCTCAAGGTGGCAGAAACTTCCAGAAGCCAGCCCGGCCTGCTCTCTTCCACACTGTGAAGGAGCATTCCAGTCAAAATATGGCAGCTCTCTTGTGTGGAGGAGGATAGAGGGAAAGGACGTGTCTCCCAGATGAGCAGAAGCCCTCAAGGTGGCAGAAACTTCCAGAAGCCAGCCCGGCCTGCTCTCTTCCACACTGTGAAGGAGCATTCCAGTCAAAATATGGTAGCTCTCTTATGGGGAGGAGGATGGAGGGAAAGGATCTGCCTCCCAGCTGAGCAGAAGCCCTCAAGGTGGCAGAAACTTCCAGAAGCCAGCCTGGCCTGCTCTCTTCCACACTGTGGAAGACTAGAAGACTCTGGTCCAGTTGTGGCAGCTCTGTCATGGGGAGGAGGATGGAAGAAAAGGACCTCTTTCCCTACTGAGGAAAGGTCCCATCTCCCAGCTATGGAGAAGCCCTCAAGATGGCAGACGTGAGGGAAGCACACAGTAAGACTCGCTCCTAGAGGTAGGCTGAATCCTTCAAGCTATACCTAATAGCCCATAGCCTGCCATGTAAAACTGTCCTTTAGCTGTCAGAGGCAGGAAAGGCAGAAGGAGTCACCTCTTGTCACCCCAGAGGAGTGGTTATAGCAGTTTCGCCATGGTGTCTGAGGTGCAGCCATGTGGGAAACCCTGGCTGCACTGGCACCCGGAAGACCAGGGACAGGTGTCAGCCATTACTGCCGCATGCAGCCGACAGCCTGGTGTGGGTACCCAGGGAAGGGTAAGTACCCTGGGGAACCACTAATGAATCTCACTCAGTTTTCAATGCGTTTATTTGGGTCAATGTCCCCTCCTACCGTTCACTGAGGGAGAGACATTGAGGTGTTGGAGTATATCCAAAAAATGGCAACAAAGCTGGAGAAGGGCCTAGAGCACATGAGAAGCCACTGAGGAAGCTGGGGTTGTTCAGCCTGGAGAAAGGTAGACTGCGGGGAGACCTTGCTGTCTATGACAACGTGAAATTGTAGTGAGGTGGGCGTTGGTGTCTGCTTCCAGATAACACATGCACTAGGACAAGAGGACATGGTCTTAAGTTGTATCAGCGGAGGTTTAGGTTGGACATTAGGAAAAATATCTTCCCTGAAAGGTTTGTGAAGGCCTGGCCAGGCTGCCCATGGCAGTAGTGGAGTCCCCATCCCTGGAGAGGTTTAAAAGCTACATAGGACTGAGGGACATGGTTTAGTGGTGACTGGGAAGCACNGGGGTTGTTCAGCCTGGAGAAAGGTAGACTGCGGGGAGACCTTGCTGTCTATGACAACGTGAAATTGTAGTGAGGTGGGCGTTGGTGTCTGCTTCCAGATAACACATGCACTAGGACAAGAGGACATGGTCTTAAGTTGTATCAGCGGAGGTTTAGGTTGGACATTAGGAAAAATATCTTCCCTGAAAGGTTTGTGAAGGCCTGGCCAGGCTGCCCAGGGCAGTAGTGGAGTCCCCATCCCTGGAGAGGTTTAAAAGCTACATAGGACTGAGGGACATGGTTTAGTGGTGACTGGGAAGCACTGGGCTAACGGTTAGATTTGATGATCTTAAAGGTCTTCTTTTCTAACCTAAGCCGTTCTATGATTCCTTGATAAAACACACATAACTAACGCAGGCCATCGGTTACAGTCTCCTTTAAGGGAAGATCAATCCCCATCAGATTGACGTTGAATTCAGCCAATAGAGTTCAAATACCCTCCCTCCCCGGTTCGGGTTGGCTCCGGTTCCCGCGGGAGGTGGGACTTCTGCTCAAACCGGTGGCGCCTAGGCCGGGGCAGCTCGGTATGGAGGCCATACTGGAACAGGTGGAGCAGCTGCCCGCGCTTCTGTCTGTCTCCCGCTCCGCGCTGGTGCGAGACTGGGACTCCCTGACCCTGGACAGGGCTCTACAGTGGGCCCGGTATTTTCAACACCTCCATGATCGCTTCCGCACCC
>VWZY01009832.1:314489-341409 GCA_013399075.1 Chloroceryle aenea | reverse complement strand
GAAGGCGTTGCCGGGCTCCTGCTTTCCTGGCTGATGGAGAACCTGGAGCGATTTTCAGCTTTTTGCCTTTTCCTTCCAGGTTCCCTTCTTGCCTCCCTAGCTGGTCACTATTCCCAGTTAGGCAAACCTTACTTGGACCTCCTAACCGGCTGGGGAAGCCACTTGCTGTATGACCCCTTGCAGGGACGTTGGGTNGAAGGCGTTGCCGGGCTCCTGCTTTCCTGGCTGATGGAGAACCTGGAGCGATTTTCAGCTTTTTGCCTTTTCCTTCCAGGTTCCCTTCTTGCCTCCCTAGCTGGTCACTATTCCCAGTTAGGCAAACCTTACTTGGACCTCCTAACCGGCTGGGGAAGCCACTTGCTGTATGACCCCTTGCAGGGACGTTGGGTTAAAAGTTGTCTTGACAAAGCTGAATTGACCTGGGAGGAGCTGAGAGAGCGCTTCAGCAGCCTCTGTGAGGGGTCTGCCCTACTCAGGGGACAGACCCAAGCTGCTCTGAAACTCCTGAAAGCACGGGATGGAGACTTTAATGTCTGTGGTCTAAGTGTGTGGACTGACTTGCTTATGGAAGTAGAGGACTATCTGAGGAAAGAAGTAGAGCGTTAATGTGTGAATGTAAAAGCAACATGAAAACTTATGAAATCCAGCAAATTTGCTTAACTCTATTTGATATGAAAGTGAAGAAAATAGTGCCTCACTTTGGGTTGAAAACCAGGCATTGTTCTGACTGCTGAGCACACTGTTTCTAACTGCATGTGATGCCTTTCAGGGAAGCCTGGTGCTTTCTTGTGATTGCATTGTCAATTCTGGTCAGCACAGGAAATGTCTTCCTCTTTGGTACTTACTGTTCAGCTAATAAAATGGAAAAAAAATGCTTTCTGTTTCAAATACAAGATAGTTTTATGTTTAGAGATACTACAGTTCAGATACAGTCATGGTAGTTGTGTCCGTAACAGGGGACTGACCAAAGACTCAAAGTGAAGATGGAATTTCCAATGTGAAAACTCCAAATTCAGGGTTAATTTAATGGTGGTCTTAGTTGGGCTGTCTGCTCCAGTGATCCTTTTCATGGTTCTGTAGCTCTCGCACATGACTTAGCCACTGGGTCTAAGTGAAGCTAAGAGAAAGCCAACTGGAAATCTTACTGAAAAATTCTAAAATTAGAAGGCTTTATTAGTTGCTATGTTATATGAGAATATGCAAGCATTTCCTAAGAAAAATGCAGTAAAATGTAGAGTGTTCTGTGGGGTTTTCTTCACTCTTCCATAATCTGGGACATGATTTTTATTTTTGTTTTGTGGAGCAGCAAAGTCTGGGTATTCTTTCATCTTTTGTGTGGTGTACCTGTCAAAGAATTCCTGTAGCCAGTGTTCTTGTAGTTTCAAGACCAGTTGAGGCATCTCTCTTCCTGTCTGTTTTTGAGGTCACTTTAGGGTGGGTTAGAAAATGCTTCATGTCTGCTTACAAGTTGAAATATGCAAATGATGATAAAAAAAAAGAAACTGCTTTGAAGCAAATTAGTGTAATAGTTTATTACAACATAAAATGACATACACAACTGTGGCAGATATTTCTGTACCACAAAACTAAAGTAGAAAGGATCTCATGATTCTGAAATGGAAACATGGTACAAGGGGATGAATATTGTTTATCTGGGAAGAGAAATAATGCCTATTCTAATTTGTATGGAAATAATCAAAGGCACAAGTTCTTTTTTTTCCCCTCTTCCAAAACAAAAGAATTACTCAAGGGGAGTACACTTCATATTGTTATGTGGTGCTGCTGTTAATCTATAAAAAATATGACTGTGTTCTTTGGATTCCTTGCTACATCATGTCACTGAAGCAATGAAAGATGGAGATACACAGGTGAACATACTCTAAAAGCCACATCTGTGGCAGTTGTCATGCTCCTTTCATAAGTGGAGTTGTCCTCTGTTCTGGCATTTGTGGGGGTGTCACTCCTAAAGGACAGCACCATGTTAGTGGACCTCAGGACTGTGTCAGTGTTTGTGGTATCCAAAGGAATGTGCACACCCTCTATAAGCGTTCACAACTGCTTAGAAGTATAAAGCATGAAGTTTGAACTTAGGTTGTCTAGCCACAGTTCCATGTGTTATGTAGTTTTGGCATTTGGTATGGAAACTGCACTTGAGCTTGCTCTTAATGCTTTTAACAGGCATGAGGGTTTTTGTGTTAAAATATTTTTTGCTGTCAGAGGTTCCTGTTGAATATACCCCGAGATACTAGCTGAAGTCATTCCTTTCTCCCTAGCTTTATATTAAGGGTGAATATCAAATGATGCAGTTATGTTACAAATGTTTATAATAACAAAGCAAACCTTATCAATGCTGCTTCTGCACAGAGGCCTAATGGGAAAGGTTGGGTAGAAGCTGCTGACCTTCCCTCTTAGTGATAATTGATCTCAGCTATTTAAAATGTATTTTTAGAACTCTTTACTGTTCCCAGGTACCTGAGTCTCTGTGACAAATTTTACTGAGAATTAAGCCTCGTGCACGCTGACCATGAGTTAAATCTATTAGCAGCTTTTAACTATTTCTAGGATGAATCTGATTAATGTATTTCCACTGTTCCAACTCTTGTTTTTGAGATAAACTTAAGCTTTCTTTTTCAAAATCAAGTCCGTGAAGACAGCTGTCTTCTTTCCAAGTAATGTATCATTACACCTCTTAGTAGCTACAGGCAACTATACGATCTCCTGGGGTAGCTAGGAACCTAATAGGCCCTTTGATATGAATTTATTAAAAGACTAAAGAAATAATCAGTGAGGGGTGGGCAAAAGATGAGCCAGTGTAAACCGTGTATACTTGATTTCCACCTCTGTCCTTATAGGAAACCTGAATAGTAAAAGGCAGTTTAGCCTCAGGGAGACAGAAGCACCTGGTTATAGCAATTTCACAAAAATGTTCCAATCTGTCCCACATACATTATAAAGAGGTGCCAGATCTGTGATTACTGAATTCCAAAATCCACATGGCATTTATTGAAATAAATGCACTGGTTCACATCCTGTGTTACTTCAGCATGCTCATTGGGTTTGTCAGGTAGCTGTGCAAATAACAATAATGGGTTTTTTTGGAACTCTGTTTTTAATGAAAGTGTAAACAAGGAAGGAAAAACCGTGATGTCTGTCATGTCCTCCCCCTATATGTTTGCAGCTTTTATTGGGGTTGCAGCCCAAATTTGCAAACTCTTGACCTAACCAATCTCAACTGTCATGGGAACGAAGATATTAGAAATGACAGACTACACCCTCTTCTCCTACCACCTTCTTCCCCTTTTTACTAATAAAGAGAAACAGATTTCCCTTTCACCAGAACTGAGTGGCTTTGCTGCTGCTGGGAACAGCATGCTATGATTAAAAAAAACAACCACCTCTAAATGCTTGTGATTTGGTGTTGGCTGCTCTGCTAAAGCACTCAGCCCGTGTTCCTGAACGACCATTTGGATTGATGGTTTAACAGGCAAGAATATTAAGATAGTGAATGAGAAATGTAGCTGTGTGTGTAGGGTAGGAAACTACTTATTTAAACAGGGCTTGTTCTTGCAGAAGTAAGAGCAAAACACATTATCCTATCTGGCCTGCTATAAAATGGACTTCAATAATCACATGTATGGTCAGGAAAAGTAGCTTTTATTACTTAATAATTAATAGAATTCCTTTTGCAAGCTGTTTGCTTTTGGTATTGTATCTGTCTCATGAGGGATTAAATATTATTTTGACCAAACACATCATTCTCTGTTCAGTTACGTGCCTGTACTGAATTTCAGATTGAGGTGACAGATGATATGGGAAAAATGACGTGTTTGTTCCTTACCTATATGTTTTTTTAAAATGTATTGGGGAAAAAAAGTGTTTTTAGTGGGGAAGTAGACCAGAGATAAGCACATATATAAGATGCACTCTTAGAATTTTTCAAATGTAGCCTCGAGAGATGTTAAGCTGGTTAATGTAGCTACTGCTTCATTATTGCAGTCATTCATGTACCAACACCACTTTAATTCCTTGTGTAGCAAGACCTTAGAGTTACTGGTATTACTTGGCATGTTTAATTTTATCCTAATAGTTTTCATTGTGTTTAGTTCTTTCACAACTAGAGATCTTCTGTCCCCAAATCTTTCATTTGAATGGCTGGCATTTTATTTATAGTCAGTGTTTTGAATCATCTCAGATACAACAGAGGTGACAGCAGAGTCTTTTTTCACAGATGGGCTTTGACTTCTGATCTGAGGGGAGAATCCGAGCTCATGGGGCATTTCTAGAGGCAGAAGAGACTCAAGGAGTAAACACCTCTTGTTCTGCTGCCTACTCAGAGGTTTCCAGTTGGAAAATCCCATTGAGAGTCTATTTTGTCCTGGCAATTCTGATTTAATGATGCCTTTAATTTAATGTAGGAATAGGAAATAATATAAACTGTATCCCCTAACTGTCTCTATGCACAGACCTGTTTTATTAATAATATTAGGTATTTGGCTCTTAAATTCCTTTTCTATTACATGATAAATTCCTGTAGTACGATGTGATCAATTTACTGTAACCCTCAACTAGGACATTTTACCAGAAATGATAGCAGTATGCACTGAACAGAGAATATAGCAATCAAATTCTGAATTTTGTCTTGAAATGCTCCTTCCTATTATATTTCTCCCCCTGGGAAGAAAGTCAGGTTGAAGGCTCAGGCAGGGGCTATTCATAGTGTGGAGCTCACAAAGAGGCTGATAAAGCGTTATTTAAGTTTTTGGCAGTCATCTTGAGTTTTTTAAATCCCAGCACAAAGATTCAGTTTGAATGTTTTCCTAAGGATTGTTTCCAGCAGTGACATGATATGGATTGCTTTTACCTGCACATTTGTATCCCTGTTTCTCTTACAGTGTGTTAGACTTATGACTATCTGAACAGGAGATCGGCATTGTGGTCTTGAGTTTCTGTACATAGTGCTTCTCTCAACAGAAAGGTAGTAATGGAAGAAATGTATTATGTGCTTTCTATCGTGATAAAAATTACACCCATAAAAATAAGCCAGCAATACAAGACTAGATATGTGATACTATTGTCAGTTAAATGCATAGAGAAAGACTTGATTTTAATGCTGGGAAAAATTGTGTGGGTTTATTTATTTTGCTCTCATAGGAGGAGGTAATGAGTCCTCTTGAACTACCAGCAGGCTGAAGTGTAAATGCAACCTCTATTTCCAATACTTACAGTGAAGTCATTAATATTTTCTTATTAATGTAAATGAGTTAGGTAAGAGCAATTGATTTCCTCTAGGAATTAATGGGACATGATCAATAGCTAAAACAAGTGTGACAACAAGGTTGTTCATCAGCTGCTTAATGTTGCAATAGCCTAAGCTTGCCCTTTCAGCTAGGAAAAGATGCCATCCCCTGGGGAAAAAAAAGGCTTTTAAATCATTATACTATTGATAAAAATATCTTGTCCAAGTATACTGTCGTGTCTCACAGCCTCATCATTCTTAATGTTGAGGTCAAGTTGCTGAGTTTAAGTGTTTTATAATTGGCTTTGTGAATTTTATCTCTTTTCAAGCTTAAATTTCTTTTACATAGTAAAAATATAATATGAAAAGAAAGCTAAATTTAACAATATATAGAGTGACAGTCAGCTGCTTGGCCTGGCTCAAACATTTGAGAAAACACATGGAATTCTCTTCCTACCTACGGAAACACTACCAGGGTTTGTGTCCTACCAAAGCAGTTGTGCTTGTATCCTATAAGGGTTGATGAGGATGTACTTAACATTCTGCTGAGTTGGAAATTTTTGTTGGATTGGAGGAACACTTTCTACCTGAAACTGTGGGTCTTGACAGCTGTGCAGGGATCTTTAGGCATTGGAAATGATAAGCAAGAAAATGTCATCATTTATGTCTAGATCTTTTTTTTTAATTCGCTCTTGAGTAAGAAGATTGGGTTTTTGTTGGATTCCACAAATGAAATAATCTGACTCATTGTTTGTTATTTGCCCCAAGTTACTCTGAGCACTGAACTTACCTCCAGTTTGCCTATGTCTTTTGCTTTTCTTTGTTTACAGGTTTGTTTTCCCTCAAGTGCAACAAGTACCTTCCCTTTTGTTATTCATAAATGTGCACAAAGATAAGCAGAGAACAATTAATTACATTGGTTATTTGATATGAATCTGGATGCTCCGGGTCTTTGTGATGTAAGGCTTGCAAAGATGTATGGTTGTTTTTGAGGCTACAGATTCCTGGATGATGCATTTAACACCCTGGAGACCGCGTGAGACGGTGACACAGGCAGACCTGCAAGATGAGCTGTGGTATGGCTCTGCTGTTCATACGGAGCGTGTTGTGGCAAGTTTTGTTTGGGTGTTTAAGTACAAGTCCTTGCTGTGTGAGGCAAAGAGCCTGGCTCTTTGTGAGCTCCAGAGATGGCACAGTGCACAGGTTTAAAATGGGCCTGTGTCATTATTCACCTTGCAAATCATATTTGCTGTAAATTAATAGGTATAGTTCAAGAGACTGCTGCTGTCATCTTGCCTCCTCCTGCTGTTGTCCCATTTTTGGTCTTTCTCATTTGGCAAAAGCCCTGTTTTTTCTGCACAGCGGGACAGCTCACCAAAATAGAGATCAGGTACTGTGCTGGTGCCTTTCCCACCATAAACCCCTCCATTTTGCTGTCTGTCATGACCCTGAGCTTCTGTAAGTGGTGAGAGTAGCACAGAGCACGTGGCTAATGCTGAAAGCTGCACTTGTAACATTTTGAAGTGATCGTTGTTTAGTACTATTGGAGTCCATCCAGTAAAAGTGAGAAAATAAGTTTTATCTGATCAGGCTTAATACTGTTTCCTTTTGGATGTAATTAGATTTTTGTCTTTGACTGTAATTGAGCTAGATGGAGCAAGAATTTTAGTGTGAAATGTAATGGGCAGTATCGCCACCAAAGCAGGATGAAATGCTGCACTTATATTTGAAAGATCATACAAATGTGTAGGGTAGGAGTTCCTGTGTAAGGAATTTACAGTGTGAAAAAAATAATTGTTTCTTGTAAGTAATTGAGGAATGATTCCTAAGATGTTAATTCCAGTAACGTAAAATTCTCATCTTCACTTCTTCCTTCTAAGTTTTCTAAAACTTTCTCTTTGTCCCGTGACTTTCTACATATGACAATTCTTAGTGAATCTGAGAAGGGGAAAAATGACATGAATCAGTCTTGTTGCTGGTACTGCCAGTTCAAGACTTGCTGGAAACATGGAGAGAATTGCAGACTAACAGGAACAAGTTTCAGGAGGTGCGTTATGCAGAGACACTCCACCAGTCAGTGGACGTATGGTTGGGTCTGGAATTACAGCAGTAACTTGCAGGTAACAGTGAGTGTGCACTGGCCGCTAATTACAACAGGAAAACACTGGACCCTGTGCACTCCACTGACAAATTGCTCTCTGTCATACCTAAGATATTTTGCTGTTGTCCTTATAGCCTCTAGCAAAGTCAGGATATCTGAAAAGGGTATGGTGTCTGCAACCTATTAAACATATCTCTATTTATAGTCCAGTTCCACAAGAGAAAATTCCAACAGAACGTTTACTTATAGATATTTTGGAATGTGGAGCTTTTAAAAGCAGTTGTGTTTAGTTTATGGGACAGGTATTTAAAAAAAGCAATTAAAGTCACCTTGGTCATTAACCTTTCAGTTCCTCACAGAGCACTTTAAGCACAAGAAAGTGATTGCTTTTTGATTTGTAATGCTTCAGTGAACTGGATCTCTTCCCTGTGTATTGTGTTGGAGCGTGGTCTCTGAACACTTGCATGTGGTTTTGTTCTACCGCACTGTAACGGGTATGATGGTCATGGAATCCAACTGCCTTTTACTCTGTGCTTTGGTCAGTGCTTTTTACGTTTGCTTTGCAAAAGTATCACACCAGATAACACCAGTGACATAACTGCATTATCATGGTTATTGCTAGTTTGCAGTGATTGAGAAGGCTCAACAAATTATAAGCAATGGCAAATCAAGACAATAACTTATGGAATCTCTTCCTTGACTTTTGCATTAGATATAAATTGGAAAAAATAACAGCATGAGTATTATTTTTCTATTGCTTTTTGAGTATGATGAGCATAAGTCAACAAATTACTACTCCCTTTAGAAGATATCTGAGGTGGGGGGAAAAAAACCTATATCCCATGCAGTTGACCCAAGAAATGGGTTAGCTGAACCAAAAATCATTGTTTTAAAACAATACATGGGTTAGCAGAAGAGGCAGCTTTAAAAGTATTCTGATTCTCAGAAGCTAATTAGAATTAGTGTGTCTTGATGGGATGTCCTTATGTTAATATTTTCATTTTACTCCAACAGCAATTAAAAATAATAGATAAAACCCATAAAAGGTAAAAAATATTTTTACTGTCTTCTAGTTACAGAAAAATACCCTGTATATTGGATGAAGTTTTTCTGCCTTCAGCCTTCATGAAGACACATCCGAATAAATGTTAAATACAGAGCCTCTTAAAATGCAGATGTTTTTCTTCATCTTGGCAGCTGTGACACAATTGTAATGCACTTGATGAATCCGTGTCACTACAAAAGCTTCAGGCACAGTGGCATTTTACTCTTTATGCTGAAGATCGTGACTTCTGTGTTTGGTGAACTTTGTGCATTTACTTGAGCTAAAAAGTTCATCTACTGATGAAGGTCCGGAAGGAACTTATTTCCCACAAGATTAGAAGTTTGTTTTTATTTTTTCCTTATATTTAGTTTTATGTCTTGGAATGTGAATTCTCATTGCAGTGGCTGGAAATTTGGTTCTTTTAGTCTCCCATTCTGAACCTGTCATATGCAGTGCTAAGCATAACTAAAATGGTTTAGTCCAACTAAAGCAAGTGGTCTCAAGAAAAGAGTTCTTGACATACAATGGTAAAAATAGAATTGTCATATTCTTGTATGAATTGCCATGCTCTTTGATATACTTATTTTTAATACATTTTTACAAAAACCTCAATCAATAGGCCTGCCTGTAGACAGCATAACAGCATTATCACTGCTGAGTCATCTTTCCAGATTGTGAAATTCTTGTTTTAAATGTGAAATACACTCTCTTGAAAGCTATCAGCCAGAAGTTGTACCTTTTAATTGACCTAAATTCTAAAGAAAGCAAATAATGGTATCAGCCTCTCAAGTGAAGGGAGAAGTTGGAGTACAGAAAAATCAAATGACTTGTGCAGAGTGATAGAGGGAGTTTGTGTCAGTTGTCCGTTTCATGCAGCTATTTATATTGTTGTGTTTCATCACAAATCTGTCCTTGTTTAATCATGAAACTAAGATGTTTTGAGTGTTCAACAGTAATTCCAAGCTGACTTTTAAGAAAAAGCAAATATCTATTTTGTATTACCAACAAAATTGTTCATCACGTGCACAGTCATAGACTTCATCTAGATGACTGTCTTATTATTCCTTTGGCACTCCTATAGTAGAAAGTAATTAAGATCACATAAACCAAATGGAAAATAGTAGCTTTTCCACCACAATGAAATGCTGAAATCTGAATGAATGATGAAGCCTTTAGAATTAGTGGCATATTACTATAGTGAACTGAGAGAGTGACCTGCCCTGAAGGAACAAGGAAAAGCAATAATGTTTGTGACCCATGTGTCAGAAAGGTGCGGGAGACATTTCTTGTTACATAATGGCTGTCCCATTTCTTGAAATATTGTGGGGATTAGAAAATACCTTGCATAATTTATGTACACCATCTCTATTCCAGAGCCATACATTACTGCTCCAACAGACAGATTACCCTGACATTCTGAACTGTATGTATGGTTTATGCAGGTAACATAATACTTTCAAATTATATGTGCTATGAGCCAATGAAATTATTATGGTGTACTTATGAAATAGCCTCATAACAGCTAAACTAACAAAGGTTTATAAAATACTTCTCTCCTAATTTTTCATGGGGCAGTCATTGGTTTTTATTTTTTTTCCCTTAGTTTTACTAATGAAATGCAGCATTAGAAACAAGCTCTAGCCAAAATGCTGGTCTTCTCAGGCATATATGGAATTCCATTCTCCTATCTCAGATGTGAATTTCTAGGATTCAAGGAACAAATTTTAAGCTGATGTGTTTTAGAATTGCTGCAGAGCATGACAAGTCATACCTGTTTGGAATTTAGTTGAGAGAGAAAATGGATAATTTAGGATATACTTAGGTGGCATCTTAATGTTCTATCAGGTTTTATTTTGGTATTGGCAATTGTGCTATTTTTGCAAAAACCTTCACTGGTTCACTTCCAAAACAATTACAGGACCATTTAATTCCATTAGGGCTTTATTCCTTTATTTGGGGAGAAGGTTGCTTTCTTTTTTGAGAGTATAAAAAATGTACAAAATGACTGGCACTATTTGGCTATTTGAAAGTAGTTTACCATGACCAATAAATCTATCCAAGGGTCTCTGAAAGGACAAGAGGATTGGTAATTTCTGTGCTATTGGGATTATCTGCGTCTGAACCTAGAGAGCTAAAGCTGAGATGTGTCAGGAAGGCCAGGGTTGCACAGCACCTTCGTCCACCTGGAACTGTCGCTGGGTACCGAGCGGTGCCAGCTGGGTGGCAGTTTTGCTGCATTTTCCATACAGCCGGTGTCCCTGTGAGGAGCTGCCCAGCTGCTCTCCTGTTCTGGAGGGTGGTGCTTTCTGTCAGCTCTGCTTCCAGCCCAGGAATGCCGTACTTCCACAGGTCCATGAGCCTTACTGCTGCTGAACAAGGCGGCCTGGCCTGGCCCACCTGCCTGCTCTTAGAGGAAGGCCAAGAGCATGTGTGGTCGCGTAGTGACTTGGGCGAGAGGCCCTGCAAGCCTGGCACACCTTAGGTTTCACTTGAATCTTTTCCTGTTCTGCTTCACCTTGTAGCTTGAGAGTGTGTGTGCCAGAGTGAAGGCAGCAGATTTGTACGTGAGAACATACGGCAGGGGTAAGGGACGTGTGCAGCAGCTTCTCTGGCAGAATTAGTGGTATATGCTTGCTTTAAGGACACTCTTTGCTGTCTGTTTTCTTCATTCCTAACCAACAGTTGAAAAATGGGTAAATGTGATTAAGTGAAAAGCACTGGAAAGGAACCGAGTTTCTTCTTTCATGTTACTCCATTGCAAAAGTGCACAAGCTGGGCTGCCTTAAAGAATTATTCATGTAGTCATTTCAGATGTGATAGGCTGAAAGTAGCTTTTAGAATATTTTGCTAAATCAGCTTAGATTTATTCTAAAAAAGTACATTATTGCCTTCACGTTAGTTGAGCTCTTTTCCTTTTTAAAAATCCTATTTCAGAATTTGAAACTAAAGGTTTTTATTTTCCATATAGAAGCAATACTTCTTACTGTACAGGAGGACTTGAGGAGGCTATAGATCTAATCGATAGGAGGTGAGGGCTACTTCGATTTCACACTTTCTGAGCAGAGGAACCACCTGGGACATTGATCTAGTGTCTGTTCAGAACTGACACTTGTTAAAATTCATGTTTCATGGATTTTAAAATTTGTTTTCTGACCATTTTTATACTCTAATAACTGACATAGGTGTAACCTTATGAAAGTGAAATCTTCATGCCTCTACTACTATTTTAAATCTGCAGCAGAATTTAATAGGTGTTTGCTGATAAAATTTCAGCTAATTAATTAAGCTTTCTCTCACACCTAAACAAACACACCCACATGCAGAGTTCTTAAGTAATTGTAATGTGAAACTTTTCTATGCTGTAAAGTCAGTAGGTGGTTTCTGTCAGCAACAGCATATTTATTTTCTATTTCCCTGTAATAGCTGTCTGGTAAAAAAATTCTGAGAAATACCCTTCTGCACAAATAAAATGAGAAAAAGGTAGGTTTTATATATATAATATTGAATGATACAGATTTCTATAAGCCATACTACCTAATTATGAAAAAGATTTGAACATTAATTTATGGCCTTGTTAGATATTTACTAGCATTGTATGTAACTGTACAGACACATGTTTTACCATCCTCTGTATTCTTAACAGAAAGAATTTTTGCTGATAAGGATGTGAGGTGAATAAAGCTGTAGTATGCTATGGCACTGATTTACATGAAAATCCCCATGGAAACTTGGTGGTCTTTTAACTGATTTCTGTGCCTTGGTTTTTGAGTGTGCTTTCATAAAAACTGGCCTCAGGTTTTTCATTGTTTGAATGCTGCCTGCTTGTGCTACGCTGAATGCTTTGTAAATCATCAAGTAGGGTCGTAGGTTGCTCTGTGCTGTAGATCTTTATTTATAGGAAATATCTGATAATATCTATTCTGAAATTGTAATTTGTAAAATAACGATTGCTGCAAAAAAAAGAAATATCAAGCATGAACCCTGCTGCTTCTGCTGTTACTGGTATAGACCTGTATTGAAAGGACTTAATAGCTCAGAGTCCCCCTTCCATCCCAGTAACAGCAAGCAACTGCTTTCATTAGGTTTCCTGTATTTTGTTACTGTGTGTCAGGAAACAATAATATGTAGACCCAAATTCAAGTGAAATCCTGATGCTCCTGAGTCATAGTAATGTTGATATAGAAAGGGTCAAATTTTTCTCATCCTTGTTCTTTTGACATGAAGGAAGGTACAGGCTTCACAATGGGCTACAGAATAGGACTGCCTAGGTGGTCATCTAAATATATGGGGTTTTTGGATTTTTTTTTCCCCCACCTTTGTATTTTGTGACAGTATCATGCCCCTTCTGCCACATCAGATAAGGAAGGTCAGAATATATCAGTCAAACCAGATTATTTGGAGCCAAGTTATATTGGTGCCTCAAACTTTATTCTACTTGATTCAACTTGAAATGTTCTCTTTGAATGCAGAGGTGTTAAGTACAAAGGATTCCAGGAGAGAGTGAATCAAATATATCTTTTGGTACAATCCAGGGACATTTTTATCATCGGAAAAATTTAATTATTAATTATGATTAATAATGATGAAAGTAATTGGTAACAGTTTTGGTCCTTACAGTGAGTTGAGAAAAAATTTTTTTAGATGCAGAACTTCTATCAGAATTAGACTTGATTGCATTTCAGACAGATGCTATTTGTACATGTCAGAAGCTTTGAATGATGAGTCGTCTCTCTCAGGTCACTTTTTACGTGCTGCTGGGTAGAAAGTTAGTGGAGGGAACTGAGTCTGATGGGGAACTGGGCAGCCTGTGGGGTATGAAAGCCTGAGCCAGGATGAGAGGAACTGACCTGCCACACCACGGGCTGGAGAAAGAGGGATTTCTGAGACAGTACAACTTAGCATCTACTTGAGATAAATGCAACAGGAGCCTTTATTGGAAGGGAAGGGAAAAAAGTGGGGTGGACCTGAAAGACATTCTGGTAGTTGGCGAGAGACTGTTTATGGCAGGAACAGAGGAAATGGATGCTGGGGGCTGACTGCAAGTGGACACTGCTTAGGACACTGGGAAGAGCCTCTGCTTAATTTACTTTTTTCCAGTTTTTCTTTTTTTTTTTCTTCTTCAATTCCAGATTATTTTTTTTCCTCCTGTCAGTCTTATTATACTTTCTCTCCTTCTAACCCATATAATTATTCTACTGATTTACACATTCCCTTTAATCCCATGAAAAAAAGCCCTGCAAAGATTAGATTCAGATTTTTAAAATTTTAACAGAAGCTGGTGCCTGGCTCTAACAGGATGAGCAGGATGATATTTTAAAGAACACCTATTCCTTTCAGCATTTTGCAGTGAGACTGAAATTAATCTTGTGCAAAAGGCAATATAAGGTCTACTCACACATTCTCACTTAAAACGTTTGTTATAATTAAAATAAGATCTTATGTGGCAGCTTAGTATTGAACAGGCCTTTTGATAGTGGCTTAATTATTTCACAAATGCACAGGGGTTTTTTTGTGTTCTTAGCATTTCATGCTTAGATTATTTGGGTTATTTAATTTTTCATTTTTTGTCACTCCCGTCAAGCCAGAAGGATGATGTTAGCAAAATATCTGTTTTAGTTTTTCCTCTTTCTCCCTCTTTAATATTTTAATCCTTTCATTGCTAACACTTGTATTGCAGCAGTGCTGTTAGCACTCAGCTAGCCTCAAGGTCCTGGCTGTGTCGTGGAGAGACAACAGGAGAGCCAAAAGGAGTACCCTGTGCCTGAGTGCTTCCACAGCTGAGATGTTGTTCATGATCTTTTACAAGCTTGGTCTATGTGTGTTCCTAAGTGCAAGAAAAGCCCATGTTAAGACAGGCTCAGCTTTAGGCAGCTGTGGGTAGGGCTTATTAGGTCTATCTAGTCAGAACTGCTGGCCCACTAGTCAGACCCCTAGGCATTTGTGTACGGTGGATACACAAGCAGGAAAATAATGAAGGTTTGTACTATAGTTATTCCAGGCCACTAAACCAACATACCTACAGCTAAAGAATTTTAAAGCAAAAATTTACTAGGTGGTTTGTGATATGGTTATTACCAGCTACCACAGAAATCTTTAGGGCATTTAATTATTATTTTAGTATTCATTATTTCTGTGACAAATGAAAGTTGAGCTCTGTTAAATGTTGTTTGTTTTATTTCCTTGGGGTCTTTACCAAGAACAGTAATTTGTCTTTTTTTTTTTTTTCTGTCTGTAAACCCCATGATGAATTCAAACATTCAAGCTCATTAATTAAAATATTTCCTTCTCTGCTTATTTTAACATGACACACACAGTTGATTACCTTTTGCCTCAGTACATTTTGGAAGACTGATGGTTCAGTTTTGCTAAGTATAGTTTTTATAAGGATGTTCTCTGCAATTATTTTAGTGGCAAAGTCTTGTTCCTGAAGTGCCATATCATTTGAATTGCCAGATATGGATTAAAAAAGAAAGACTTTGCTAGATTGCCACTCTCTGTAATGTACCAAGGGGGAGGCAGAAAAAAATTCTCTGTCATTTCAGTCTAATAGTGGGATGATCTGCAGAAGGGATGTAGTAGCAGTGGAGAGAACTGCTCTTACTGTTTTAATATCTATGGCTTTGCTGAGGTGGCCACATGTATACAGGAGCTCTTGGAAAATCTGTCACAGTGCAGATAACATGACAATGTTACTTGTCTTTAAAAATCTATATTTCAAAAATTTGCATGTTTCTTTTTAAAATAGTAGCATGAAAAATCTTATGGTTGGTTGAGCTCATGAAGATGCATTCCCTAATTAGAGAGTTGAATTTCTCTAAAAAGAAACTCCTTCCCCTGTCTAGAGAAAGAAAACAGGTATTCAGCAGTGGTTTAAGAGGCAGAAGGGCCAAGGCTTTTGGAATGCTGTATGTAACATGAGAATCCCTCAAGCAGAATGGAGGGACCATCCACTCAGTGCCTCATATTCCCACTTGCCTCCAGGGATATAGTTATGCAATTTTAAATACACTTTTTATTAAACTCATAATGTTTTCCCTAATAATTCTGTAACATTTCAGAGAATTTTTTTGCACGTATTTACATAGAGATAGTGAAGTATATATTTTTTTTATATTAAATTTTTATTAAGCATTCAGTATTTGAAAAACATTTTTTAAATCCAAAAGCAAAGGTTATTTAACTCTTAGAAGTGCAAATATAATGAAATCATATTTTGAAATCAAGCTGACAAAAATTTAGGAGCGAATAGTTTCTTAATGTTCAAGTTGAAACTCATTAAGCCTTTTGTAGTTTCCTTTGTAGTTTTGTAGCTGTCACAGGTAACCTGCAGGCTTGGGTGCTGCTCAGTTTTGATGCTGAATAGGTGGATGCCAGAGCATCTGATCTTACTGCTGGGGCCAAGCTTTGCTGTAGAGGGGGAGAAAAGCAGAAGCTTCCAGTACCTGAAGGGAGCTTACCAAAAGCCTGGAGAGGGCCTGTTTACAAAGGGCTGGAGTGAAAGGACGAGGGGTAATGGTTTTAACTTAGAAAGGAGTGGATGTAGATTAGATGTAAAGAAGAAGTTCTTTCCCCTGAGGGTGGGAGAACACTGGAAGAGGTTGCCCAGGGAGGTGGTTGAGGCCCCATCCCTGAAGACATTGAAGGTGGAGCTTGACGAGTCTCTGAGCACCCTGCTCTGGTTGAGGGTTGTCCTGCTCTCAGCAGGGGGGCTGGACCAGATGACCGCTAGAGGACCCTTCCAACCCAGACATTTCTGTGATTCTAAGCTTGTGCTGAGCATAGGTTTAATGCCCTCAATGTTGCAGTCCAAGCACTGTTTCAAGGAATTTGTTTTGCTTTCAGGGAAGCATAGTGTTGGTGAAGTTTTGAGAAAGCCTGTATGTCTGCTGGTGATCTTCAGAAATGGCCTCTGCACTTTTTCATAATTTTGTGGTATTGCTCTTTGAGCCAGCTCCTGAGCAAAGTGAGAACCAGTTCAAAGTGACTAATTCCTCTTATTCAGACTGGAGGAATCCTCTGCATATCTGAGCCATCTGTGTTTGTTTTTCATGTTCTAAGTGAACTCTAAACACACACTTTGTTGGAGTTTTTCTGGAATTCCTCACAGGTTTAAGTGTTGGATAATTATGGTTTCTGTTCTTGTGTATCGTGTCCATTGAGCTGTGGGACTTGTGGGTAGTGTTCACGCTTATTTATTTCAAGTCTACAGTACTGAAATAAAATATCTCTCCTTAATTCTTATCGCAGCTTCCACCTTCCTCCTGATATTGGCAGATGGCAATTTTTTAATATTTATTTTTACTTTCAACATTCCTTCCTTTGTATCTAGGTGCCATGATGTAATAAGCCTTTTGGGTAGTGCTGCGGTGTTTTCTTTGTTCAGTTTAGGGGCAGCTGTGATGAGAAGGCTCTGTCAGTTTGCAGCTGTTTTAAATAGGATTGAGATCAGAATTTTGGAGGGCTTCAGAAGGGTCTTTCCTGCTGGGACACAAACCAGTGTGAGATGACTGGAGAACTTCCAGGGTAATATGGAGTAGAGATGTGTCCATAAGAATGTTATAAACAAAGACCTAATGAGCATTGAACTTTATATGCTTTCAATACTGATAATAGAATGCACATTGTCACAAAGAGCTGTGCTGTGCAGATGTAGCTTACTTCAGTGCAGATGAATTAAGTTCAGCAGGAACTTCAGACAGCTCCAGAAACCCAGAATGGGCAAGTTGTATATTACAGCTGTAGGAAGAGGTCTTCACTTGTCAAAAAACAACCCTTGCTATAACAAGCACAGCCAGACTACAGCTATATCAGCTAATGATCTGTCCCAGTGATGGTTGAAGGTGGTATCTTTTCTGTAGAATGGTAAAAAAATAAGATTTTTAATTTTGTCTGAATTGGACTGAGTGAGTGGTGAACTAAGTTTGTAACATTCACTACTCACTGAATTAAGAATGGGACTGAAGTTCATTGTAGAATGGCCAGATACTGCAGTGCAAAGGAAATCTTGGGCCCATTTTACATGCCTTTTGTTTGCATAAGTAATACTGGTCATAAGAACAAATCTTTATGCAGGAGACAATAATGAAATATATTTACATTAAGAGCTTCAGCTGACACCATTGACTGGGACAGAGTCAAAGAACTTTTTTGTAGAGTATTGCAATAGAAACACTCCTACTGAGAACAAAGAAGGGATCATCTTCACCACAAAGTCTGTTCACTATTGGCTATTGTAATTGTACTTTGAAACATCACACAACTTTTTCAGTCAGTCAGCATCTAAAGTCTCATCAATAAACAGATGTTGGGATATGGGCACTTAAGTAAGTTACTGTGACTCTAGAACATGGCAAATGTCCTGTGTCAAGTGTGTATTTGGTGGCCTTGTCCTTTCTTATTTTTTATTTAATGCTAGTTGGCTGACTTACATCTCCTCTTTGTAGGACACTTTCAAACAGCCTTTTGGGTTGTGCTTTACCACAACTGTGGAAAAAGCTTTTGAGAGTAACTGATGCATTTTGGGTGCCTCAGTTTTTGAAAGGGGTGTAAACTGAAGTCTGATTTTATGGCAGTGAATACTCAGAGATTTTATTTTTAAGTTCTGGCCTTTACATACTTCACGGTAAGCCTTTCCCTGCTTCGCAGAGTTGCCAAATTGAAAATCTGCATAGTAGTTATTCTGTAGTAGTTTGGCATTTGGAAGTGAAAAATGAAAGGGCTCATTGAGCTAAATCACCACACGGGGGTTACTGGAGCCCGTTGCTGTGGTGCAGTTCCTGTCAAGACTGATCATCTTGCATTTTACCTGCTGTGAATTTCTCTGTTTTCAGGAAATTGTTATGTATCTTTCTAGCACAGGCTTTTGGGCCATTTGCTAAAGAATGGACCAACCCTCAGTGTAGTCCAGCTTTTAATTCCCTTTTTTAATAACTTGTAATATGAGATTGCTTACTGAAGTACCAGACATTCAGTACATATCTGTCATAACTGTGCCCATTCACAACTCCATTCCTAACTATGCTATTCTATTAGAAAGCAGCATGGCAGTGCATATCAGGAATGTTGTTGTGTAGGCTCGTGTCATGCTCCTTTTACTATAAATATTGAGGACGAATCTCAGGCTTGATGTAAGTCAATGAAGTTATAAAAAGAAGCAAAGTATCAACCTACTCTCTGAGGTTTCTATTTCAAAACAATAATAAACAAGCGTTAATTTAGAGAAAAAAATTGTCTTAAATATTGTTAAGCTTTTACGTATCACTGTGCAGCATTTTTCGAGTTTGAGTCTTTGTGAAAGAGATGAAAAATCTATCTTCCAGAAACCCAACATTGCGCTCAGTCCTTTTGCCACTAGGCAAGGGCACAGCCACCAAGGCGTGTTTGTCTGGCAGCTCTCTGGACAGGCTGCGCCTTTACAAACAATCACTCAAAGCTCCCAGAACCTCGGCTGCGTTATAACCAGTTTCAGATTCCCAGCTGTACCGTGGTTGTACAAACATCTCAACATTATGAGCTCACTGGCATGCAGCTGGGTGAACGCGCAGTTCCGAATGGTTTATACCCAGGGAAGATATGCGAACAGCATCAGAGCTTGTTATTTGTTGAGTAATCTCCTGTTAGGAAAGCAGGGTCTGCAGATGTTTGGGGTTTTTTTCACCATTGCAAGCATATTTGTTCTTTCATAGTTGGTGAACTGAGATCTCTGAAACTATATTGTGTCATCTGCTACTCTGCTCTGTGTAGAACAAATATATAAAATGCACACACTTGCTACTGGTTTATAGCAAAAGGTGATGAAGGAACAAGAGAATGCTGGCTGTTGGCTGGATTATAGCACGGAGTACTTTCTATTTTTTGTTGATGGAAATTTTTAGGATAGCTGCCCATTACGGAGTATGCTGTAATAAACATTGTTTCTGATCGTACTGGATGGTCTAGTGGACTTTACAGTGGTGACAGCTCTACTGGGAAATACAGAATCTTGTTTCTAGAGGGTGTGCATACACTAAGATCATGACTTCTTGCACAATATTTACACACTTGGAAGAATACTTATCCATCTTGAAAGTAGCTGTGAGTTATCCCTGTATAGCTGAAGTAAATTGTAATTGCATATTACCACTCCCTTAGAGCTGCCTGTTGGCATGTTTCTACATCAGGCAATGTTTAGCATCTTCATCTTCTGCAGATTTAAAGTCCTTTATAATTTAGGGCTTAGTCTGAATATAAAATGACATTTTTTTGAGAGCATCTATATCATAAAATATAGTGTGCTATTTTTGAACTGCATTGTCTACATGACTTGCTTTTTGTTCATTTTAATGATCAACTCCTTGGGGCAGAAGAGTTGTTCTAAAGTTTCACAGTATTGAGCTCAATGATAGAGATTAAGTATGTGGAACTGTGATGAACTGCATCCTCTCTGGCATGAAGTCAAGAGCATTCAGTTTCTGGTTTAGCAGTTCGTGAACCAGCATTTGTTTTGACTGATGATGTATTCTTTCTTTTCAGACATCTGGGAAACTCAAGATATCTGCTAGCAAAGTACACTTTCCCATTTCCCTCAAATGGCATTCTTTCACATAATGTTGATCTCGGGCTTTAGTGCTACTTCATAACTCTTGGTATTGATAATATGCTGATCCCAGAATTACAGAAATGAATTGTAGGCAATATAGATATGAAAAACCTTCTTCTATCAGCCAGTCGATCTCACTTAGGCAGAATTAGATTTATTTTGTGCTGTATTGGTCTTGTTTTCCTGTGGAAACCTAAGGACAGACTAATGTCATTTTGGACTGATAGACATCAAGCCTTTTCACAAACAATTGTCGTTCTCATTTGGTTTCATCACCAGGTGTGTCCCTCTTCTTAGTCATATGGCACCAGTGGACTAAAGACAATGCAAACAGGCAGTTTGCAGCATTTGGTTTTACTTTCACCCTGGAAACAAAATTAAGGAAAACCCAGTTTAAAAATTCATTCTTACCTTTAATTTTTAGGTTTGGGGTTAAAAAAATTGTTTGCTGTTTATTAAAATAATTAGCTTGAGTCAATTTGTGTATATATCTATATATTTGTAAGCAAATTTAGCAATTTATTGATGCATTCTTTAATTTCATTAATTTATAGGTGCATTACTATATATAATGATTCATCAGTAAGTTTAATTGATTCTATTTACTTATAAGATGATCTATTTATTAGATTGAAGTAAACAGGAAAGACTAATTGTTTGTGCTTGAAGCATAATAATCCTTAAAACTAATATGGTCCTGTTAGGCCTGACATAGATCTTGTACATATGACAAGCATTTATGAAGTAAATAATCAAAGTTTTTACTGTTCTTGGCACAGGTACTTGGAAAATATATTTGGTATTCTGATTTTCTCTCACTTTCCATGGTGTTTTCTGTATAAACATTCTGCCAAATGGAGAGAAAATTCCACTCGCCACTTGCTTGATTCTCCCCCTGTGCTAGAATGTGTTCCACACCTGTAAATTTTTTGTTCATGCTGTGCCCTCATGGTTTCAAGGCAATTTATTAACTGTGATAATTCAGGACCCTTTCATACAACAGCTCTTTCTTGGAGTGGGACCCTTGTCTTCCATAGCTGTGTAAGAATTCACAGCAAAAAATGATGTTGTGTCATGCCAGTTAATGTTTGTTGGTTTGTTAGGTTTTGAACATATAAAATATTGATGATGCATTCCTTGTTCCCTAGAGAGCTGTGAATTCAATTTTTCTTTTTTTTTTCCCCTGAAATGCTTTGAAATCCCTATATGTTACAAATATGAATGAAAAAATCCTTTTGGCTGAAATACTGGGGAAAAGACTATTTCTGGGTATATCTTATCAGGTTCAGCATACATTCATAATAATGTATGAAAATGCACTAAAAACCTACCATTTGTGTTGATAGTTTTTGAGTTTATTGGTTAAAATCTGTTTACCATGAAAAAAATTAGTATCATTTTTCTGATTTATTTTGTGTGTTGGTTAAATTAAGTCCACAACTGATTCTTTCACAACATAAAAATACACAGGTGACTAAAAATTCAACAATTCAACTTTTTCAGGGGAAAGAATAGGAAGTTTATATTAAGAATGGAACAGTAGGTCAGAAACAGCTCAATCTGAGAAAAGGTTGGGTATGTCTGAACTAATTTTCAGTAAAAAAAGACTGAAGATTGGTTCAAGATTCTTAATCTTTTAACTGAATAAATATGATGTTCAGACTTGGTTTGAATCTAGCTCTGTGTTTTATCACTCTTAGGATTGAGCTACATTTGTAAATAGGCCATTTTGGGGGTATATATGATAGCTAATACTATTACCAGATAGGCTGATGAATACTTGGTCATATACCTTATATTTTCAGTGAACAGTCTAAATGAATTTTTAATGCAGATTTATATTCCAGGAGGTAGAGAACAGAACTCGTGTCATTTTAGCTCTTTTCCATTGAGAATTATCTGAGGCAGCTCTACACTCCTACTACCTCTGGGTTTTTTTGAGAAAATAAATAATGCAGAAATCCAGAAAGATAGAAGTTTATCATCATTCATCAAAACAAATATATTTATCTTGAATTTCTATTCGATAAGTAACATTGATATTGTTCCATTTTTCAGTGGAAATTTTTGTAGCTTCCACAATAGTCAGACAGGTGAGGCACCTTCTTAAAAACCTTTATTTGCCAGCCTTTTCCATTGTTGTGGCATTATATGTGAGATACAGTGCCAGCAGGTTTTTAATATTTGAACAAATAAACTCTAAAGGAGTAAAAGAATTTGACAATCCTTTACATTTTGAAGAGGAAAGTGGAAAAAAGAAAAAATTGTCATATTTACTGCAAAAGCTTCATTTGTAGCTTCAGGAACTCAGTATATCAGAATGGAGACATTTGAATAACAGGAGAAAAATGTCAGCTATAATATTACAGAAGAAAAAAATAGATCATTGCAATACCTTTAATATTTTAAAATTGTTCTCTGAATGCCTGACAGGTAGAAAAATAGGCAAAATCCTAAGCCAGTCTCTGCTGGTGTAATTTTAGTGTCACCAGAGTCATGACTATGCTATAGCACATGTCTGTGCTATTCTCTGTGGTGTTACAAAGAAGGGTGAGTGGGTCATACAGAAATGGGGATCCCCATGATCCCAAATCCTTGGTTATTATTTCCTGTGTGCAAGCATTAAACTGTTCTCAGAGTCTGTGTCATACTCCCTCTAACTCGCCAAGACATTTCAGTAGCTTTTGGGGTGGATGCAAGACTGGCCCATCTTTCATCCCATTCCTTGATGATTTTTCTCTAAAAGCTACTGTTCCTGAGCTCTCTGGCAGCAGTTATGTTCCCCTTTATGTTCTTCCCAGTTCTACTAGGTACAAGATTTTAATTTTTTTTTTCTTGAGACTTCAGGTGGACGATTTCTTAAACTTTCCTGATATGATGGGGAGTATGCTGCAACTGCATTTCAGAGTATTTGAGAGACTAGTAACACTGAATAGCAATAACCTGATTATATAAGCTTCTCTGTTTTTTCTGTAATGCTACTGGAGGTTGGGAAGCATAATTCAAATGGAAAGACACAGAAGAGCCTGAAGAAGCCTTCAGAACCAACTGGCACTTTGTCTGGAACCCACAAGGATGCAGAAGGGCCAGTTTTCTCACCCATGTGAGCCATTGATAAAAGAAGTCTATTAAAAGAGCTGCAGTGCCTACTGAGACCCCTGCTGTTATGCTAATTCCCTGTAATAAAACCTCCCATTGTATGTGTCTAAGAATTCAATGAACGGCTGTCCCCAAAAAGAAGGTTATATAAAGCTATCTGGTGTTCAGAACAGTATTATAGCTTAAAATCAATATTTTTTGGAGCAGGGCATGTGCTGGGGGAGGGAGGACAACTGGTTTGCTGTGGCATTCCACAGCTTGAGTAAGAATATTTCTCATTCTATGCCTGCTCAGTTCTGCCTGATCCAAAATGAGGGCTTCCTATCGCTGTGTCCCGTAAGGGTTAAATGAAAAGCTAAGATCAATAAGCTCTGAATGAAAGTGGCCTTAATGCTCTTGTGTCCCTATGAAAAAGACCATAAGGAGCCAGAAGCTCATCATTATTACAGCAGGGACACTGTGTGCTGGTGAAATAAAATGAAACAGCTGAGACAAGATGAAACCTTTACTGCAAGGGGGAAATGCCCAATGTCTATATAAGTGTGCTTTCTTACTTGAAACTTTGGAAAACAAATAGAATCTATTGGCAAAATATGTGCCAAGAGCTGGAGCTCACAGGAGCAAAGAGATTGATAAAAAAAAAAATTTAGTTCTGAGTGACACTAGACCCTATCTATACTGGGAAAAAAACCAATTTTACCAGGTTGTTTTGGAGAACTCCCTCTTCCACACTTGTGCAATAATTAATAATGCATAAAATGCACCTCAACAAAATCCTGTTCAAATTTATTACAATGCTCAGTAGTTGCAGTGTTGGTATTCCCAAGGTGTTCTCTGGACAACAAATCATAAATTTGGCTTAAACATCTAAGTACTTTAAAGATACATTTTCTTTTTTCAGCTTTGCTTCTATGCTAGAGACTTAAGGCTTCTGTTGTTTAGATTTATTTTATTTCCCTACACCCAGATGGCTGAGATCCTTTAAAATTTTTTTTTTGCTTAATATGGCAATATGGGCTTGGATTTTTTAAAAAATAAACAATCAATCACCAATTAATTCAATATTGGGGGTTAAAAATCACAAGATTTGGCAACACTAATTTCTAGTGAAAGCAGTGGGGATTAAATCAGTCCAGAATTTAGTGCAACTTCTCTAAATGACCCTAGAATAAAATCTAACATGCTACTCAAAATTTCATTTTGGCTTTTGGTCTACAAAATTACTGTGCTTTGACTGTAGTATTCTTAGCTTTTTATCCCCCAAATACAGTTGATTCTTTTCTGTATTTTACTAATACACTTTCATGAGTCATGTTTTTTATAGGACTGTGAAGTTCTGAGATCTTTTAGCTCTACCAAAGAAGCAGAGAATACCAGGAGAAAGGATTGTCTTTTTGGCCTAAATATCTAAATTTTGTCCTCTATCTACTATACTGATCTTGTAAGAGCAGAAAATTACAAACGTGTTCTGTCAGGTTCCAGAGCAAGCTGTAGCCTGCTCTGAGCACTGGTGTAAATCACTGCAGTCTTGGTGCTGCTCTCATCCAGCCTTCCTCCTTCCAGCCTGGAATGGGCCATCTGCCAGCCAGGAAATTGCTGCTGTAGGGTAGTTCTGTTTCAGTGTCCCTACAGCTCCCAGCAGCCTGTTCCAGGTGAGTGTTAAGTAGGTGCCAGTTATGCCAGCTGGAGACTTCTCAGTGCCAGGTGAATCGTGAGATGGAAAGATTGAGCTGCTTTTTGACCTCTTCTTCATGTCAAAAGAGCAGAAACCAGGCCAGAACAAAGGCCAGAGCCTGGTCTGCTATTTAATTAATTTACTCATCTTTCATAAAAGAATTTCTCTAAGGTGTTGTGAAGCCTTCATGTCTGGAATGCCTTCATCTGGAGGACTTTTGTGTTTGGAATTACTTTAAGGTCCTTTGTTGAAAATTGCTCTATAGGCAAAACCACTGTGAGCACAAGTAGTTGTTCACAGAAGCCACTCGGTGCGTGGCATTTCATTACTTCTAGGTACTTTTGCTTTTCCATTGAGCTCCATTGGCATTACAGATGCTGTTCCCTGAAACAGAAAAGAGATTTTCAGTTTTTAAACCAGACAATTGCTATTTGTAGAAACAACTTTTCAGCCAATAAATACTATAGAAACCTAGATTGAAAGGTCACTGCTGCGCTAGCTGGTGAGGGTCTGGGTTTTTTAAATGGAAAGTAAGTATTATGTGGCTTTGCTGCATAATGTGTTTTGCTGGAAGGTGAAGCTGTGCAGCAGCGAGCTTTCTCTAGAGGCCTATTCTCTTGGCTTTATGTCGAGGACAGGCTTCAGCATTAAATGGCTGTAAGCTTGTCAAAGAAAGGTTATTAAAAATGTTCCTGCCTTTCAGTCTCCATGCTCAATAGGCACAAAAAATGCAATACTATAGGGATTTTTTTTTCTATTTAGTCATGTCATTTGGCATTTTGCCTATAGCTGAAAATGAGATACCATCTGTTTTAGGCTCACTAATGATTTTGCATTGTGACTTGAGCCAGTTCACTAGTTTATTGTTACCACTTAAGAAACAATCTTGCCTTCTGCTAATTGCACTTGTGCTACTATTTTATTGGGACTTTAAAATGATTCCTCAAGGTGGGGATCTGAAATCACAGTTGTAAGACTTCTGTGCTGGGGCTGTAGGTAGTGTTGTATTTGTGCAGTCCTGGCACAATTCTTTTATCACAAAATATTCTTGTAACGTGGTGGGACCACGGCTGCCGTAGGGCCTTCTGAATTTCACTGATTCTGTTTTCTGGAGTGCTGTGGCAGATAGGAAGGGAAAGTGCAACTGCTATTGTTCTGAGAACAAATATAGGGTGAAATAAAAGGGAAGGGAAGAGCTGTGGGCTCCCTACAGTGGTAGTCATTGGCATTGGAGCTGCTGTGCTATTACTGTCTCTCAGGGCATACAGACCTTGGTTCTGGGTGAAGGGAGGCTGCCTCAGAACTGTGCACAATGCCCACTAAGAGGAAGAGTACAGAGTAATGACCATCTCCATGGTCATCTGTACTTGCAAATATCTGGAAGCTATTCCTCCACTCACTGCTGTTTTCTAATAACTTCTGTGACCACTTGTTGACTAACAAAAATGTTACTGTCACTGTATAAATGTCTTGGATGTGAATTAATGGGCAGCAGAGCTTTGTTCCACTTCACAATCAACGCTCCCTGTCAGGGAGAAGTGTCTCTCTGTGACACTGAGCAGCTTCCATGCTTGAAGCCAATGTGGGCTTGTTCCCAGCTCCCTGTCCACTGTAGAGCAACCCCTCAGGACTAGGTGGGGATCATAACATTTCTTGACAAGTTTACAGTTTCCTGATCATTCAGAACAGTGGAAGTGCATCATAACTCAGTACTAGTGTAAGCTGGTGAACTTTTCTGTTCTGGATGACACCCTTCTACTGCAATCCAGACACGGAGAGCATCTTGTACTGCAAGAGTGGAAAAAAGCAGAGTCTCAGACTTCTAGCAGAGACTAGACTTCTCCACTAGCAGAGCTCTGAATCTAAGGAGATTTCAAAAAGAGATATGAGAAAGCATTAAGGGATTTAAAGGATTGTTGTATGTGACTGACAGATCTAGGAGCAGCATTTTTATTGAAAATATTGAGCAAGGGCTTTTGTTTAGTGTTATCAGAGCTGGGGTGTGTGTCTGGGTACATAAGACAAGTTCATAGAAACATAGAAATGTCTGGGTTGGAAGGGACCTCTAGAGGTCATCTGGTCCAACTCTCCTGCTGAGAGCAGGGACATCTTCAACCAGAGCAGGGTGCTCAGAGCTTCATCAAGTCTTACCTTGAATGTCTCCAGGGATGGGGCCTCAGCCACCT
>VWZY01009832.1:271448-314004 GCA_013399075.1 Chloroceryle aenea | reverse complement strand
AGGCACAGAGGTGAGGCTGACAGGTCGGTAGGTCCCAGGGTCCTCCTTCCCACCCCTTTTAACGATAGGTGTAACATGTCCCTTCTTCCAATCACTGGGGACTTCACCTGACTGCCAGCACTTCTCAAATATTATTGAGAGTGGCTTGGCAACTTCATCTGCTTAGACTACGCTCTTGTCAGGTTCCAGAGATTTATGTATGTTTGGGTTCCTCAGGAGGTCAGGAACCTGAATTTCACACACAGTGGGAGTGACTTCACCACCTTGATTCCTGCCTAGTGGTTTTTTGGCTTGGGAAGTTCAAATCTTTCAAAGACTGTCTAGGAATTTCAGAACAGTCTGTTGTGTGATCAGGCCACTGAGACCTTGAAGGGAGTGAGTTTCTCTAGAAATGCTTCTTGTAATGGGAAGGGAGATGCTGCTTTCATTAAAAACCTTATTTTGTGACATTCTTGCCCAGCTGCTTCAGATTGTAGACATTAAAACTTTAACAGTCAGCTTTTCAACATGAAGGCACTTTTTAAAACCCAAAATGGTTTTAATATCTTCTGATCTAGTTACCAAGCGGTGCAGAAAGGTTATTTAGAGACAGTCCTGTGGAACATTTTTGCCAAAATCTACTTGCTTATTAAAGAAACCTTAGATTTTTTGCAAGCAATGCCCCTCTCAGAAGATAGTCTTTAAAGCCTTGAAGCTTCTAAGGTGTTTCAGTTTGAAAATTGGCTGTAGCACACGTATAGATGTTACTTGCAGAATATTTTATTGTCTTGAAGCTGTGATATTGATGGTAATGGCTTCCTGATGTTGTGATGAAATATGAATAGACCACTTTGGTGAGTAATAGGAACTGTTTAAAATTCATTGATTATACCTTTCAGATCTTTCATTTGCACTGTCTTTCTGTTTAGTTTGCAGTAACAAAGTGTATGTGTATATCTGGTTGGTAAATGGTGTCATTTATGTGGATAATTACATGTTGTAGGGACAATCTTCATCACTGTCTGCAAACAAAACTATGCTATGAAAATGGTTTCCACTTAGTTCTGACAATTTTCAAGTAGCTGCACAATACAAACCCAAGATGGGTTTATCCTCTAGGGCTTTAATTAAGATATATGACATTTTGAATTTGGAAGACCATTTAGACTTTATTGCAACTTCCCTTTCTAACAGTTAGTTGTATTTTAGCCTATGATTAAGGTTTTGCTTTTAGATACTTAATTTATAGAGGTTTCAAAGAGGACTTCTGGCAGCAACTTGAGTTCTATTCACTTTTTTTTTCTGAACAAGTCCAAGTCACACTTATCATGCAAATGATCCTGTATAAATAAGTTACTATGTTATATTTCTAATGCACATTGCTTTACTTATAGCTTAGGGCTGAAATGCTTTTGCTTCTCAAAATGGAAGCAACAGAAACTATGAATATATATTATATCAGCTTTCAAAATCAACTCATCTTATTAGACCTACCTTCTGCTTTCTGGGATTATTGTAGGAAAACAATTTAATGATGTAACTATTCACTAACACAGGAAACCTTAAGAGAATATTTCAGGTTATGGCCTTTGGATTTTGAATGTGAAACTGAAGGGAGTTTCTTTTAGGAACATGATCATCATGTCATTGAAAATAAATGTCACTTCTGTGATTGACTGGCTTAGATTTCAGTGTGTAGGTTTCTTTTGAAAGAAGTCTGAACAGAAATCCTTAGTGACAAATTAATTGTCTAAAATACATGTTAGACAATTCAGCTAGTATTTTCCCATAAGACATATTTGTTAAAATGGAGAATTTATTCAGCAATTCACAAAGGGAAAGAAGAAGTTAGCAAACAAGCTCTATTTCAGTAGGTGAAGAGGTCTGCGAACTTTTGAATCAAGTTGAAAATCTTTTCAGAGACTGGTAATGGTAGACATACTGTGGTGTTGGACAAGATTCAAAAGGGAGAGTCAAAGATCTGAGAAGTAGGGCTGTGGAAAAGTAAAGTAGAGAAGTTTAACAAACTGTAAAGATATAAATAAACTGATCTATCACATGAAATGACAATAATAAGCACAACATAAATTAATTAATGGAATTAATAACAAGCATAAATCAGAGAAAGCAAATGCACACATGGAAATCAAGACATTGAGTTGGAGAGGATGAATGACGGGCAAGAGGGGAGTGTACCAAAAGGGCAGAGAAGATAAATGCATTCAGAGTATTCCCTGGAGGTTTTCTATCTGCAAGCCTTAGATATCCATCAGAACAAAATGTTCTGGTGAAGGGCTTGTATGCTTTTGGGAAAAGTTTTACACCAATTTCTGCCCACTCTGCTCACCCATTGTGGCCTTCCTTGCAGCAATGTTGCTGAGGCAGAGCAGGCTGCCTGGTGGATGTATTAAAGTCAGCAGAGGAGGAAAATGCCAGCCCATGTGGGTGAAGGTGCCAGCATCTATAGTTAAACTAGGAAAGCAACCAAATGAAAGTCTGCTGTGATAGCTGTCTCTGCTGAAGATGTGAAATCCCAGCACAGCTATGGGGAAGATTCAGCAGGGTCTTTTGTTAATAATACCTTTCACTGTAGTTCTCAAAGCCTTTCATAAATATGAGAGGATTCCCAGTGTAAAAGTCCAGATATAAATCCAGATTTCTTAATGAAATAAGGTTGTCCCGACCCAAAGTTCTGGAGTGGGCAACTATAAATGATCTTGAATGATTAATTTGGACCTGGATGAAGTTTTTTGAAATGTAAAAAGTGACTAATCCAATGAAATGATCCAAAATACTTCATAAAGTATCGTGCCATTTGTCAGAGCTAGAAAGCCCTTCAGCCTTCCTTTCTCACTCTAGTCCCACACCACACTCCCTTATTTTGAAATTACTTGAAATATTTTGTCAAATCAATGCAAGTCTGAACAATGTGCACTGCTTTTTGTGTCAGAGTGATAACTGCACTCTTTTATCCAGGGAATGTGAGTTTATAATCAGTTCCTGTATTGCTCTGTTTAGCTATCACTTGTCGTGGTGTCTTTAAAAGTTAAGTTCTTGTTACAAAAATGGAACTTTTTTTTTTCTTTATTTTGCTTCTATATTCCAACACAAGTGTAACCATCTGGCACCTTTTCTTTAGGGATGTGATTGCTCATTAAAAGTTTTCATCTCTGTTTTCCCTAAATTGTATTTTCACACTAGGTAGAGGATTTAGTCAATAAGCATCCATCTGATGGACTGAATCTGTCACCAAGGCCTGACCCTCATACTCGAAGTATATTTTAATGAAAACATGTCTGTGCTTTACTGGAGGCAAAAAAATAGACTTTGTTTATTCATCAGTGTAGTAAATACACTGACTTTTGGCATCCATTTCCTTATAAAAATCACTTAACAGGGTAAAAATTGGAAACAATAGTCTTCAGATTTTTCCCTCCCATACCTCAAAGCCTTACAGGAGCCAAGCAAAGAGGATCCATTTATAGTGTTTACTCGTGTCCACTGTCATGTCTGGATGGTGACATATTTTCCATCCAGGAGAAACTCAAGGCAATCATTGAGATTTCTGGGTAGGGTGCACATCTGAAGGCTTTCCATGCAGTTTACAATATCTCTCCAGCACTGTTCAATCATTAAGCAATGAAAAATTTTCCTTGCAGTGCAGAAGTACTATCCCACTCTGGCATCTACTGCAGGTTAACATCTTGTGGGCAATCCCCAGCCTTAAATTGTGTTAAAACTAATTATGGTAACAAACCTTGAGCTGCTTTAACTCCTTTCTTCTCCTTAATCTCAAAACAGGACCAACTGTGTTTAAATTTGGGTTGAAACAACTCTGATCAAGAACACAAATACTGTTTTGAATAAGAAAAGTAAGATTCTTTATTTCCTCCAGTACAACTGCAAATCCTTTTTGTCCTTTGCTGTTTCAACTTTCCCGGTACATTCTGTGAGCTGATTGCTTTTCAATACCTAGGGTGAAGACATCTATCCCTTGTGAGCAGGACATATTCCTCTGTCCTTATGGCTGGCAGGTTATTGACATAGGAGCACTCTCAGAGCATGCAGTGCAGCTTGGGAAACCCTTTCTCGATTCAGGCACAGTAGATATTCTCTGTGCTTACTGCTTCTCCCAAACCACCACTAGTACAGCACCAGCACTTGACTTCCTCCTACCAGTCTGGATAGCTACCAACCTGTAGGCAATGTCCAGATGGCATGAAAATACATTTTTTTTTAATTGATATGTGAAGTAAGTTCCAAGAACAGCTCATTCTGCTCCCCGGTTAAAAACTATATGGAAGATGTGGGGCAACACTTTAGTGTAGAACAAAGTGAGTCCTAAATGAAGATTGCTGCTTTTTGATCTCTTTTCTACAGCAAAAAGCACGATAGGTTTTATGGCCAGGAGTTATATGAATCACAATCTATATTTAAAATGTTTTAAGTTGCTTATTGCAGAATTTTACAAATATTGAAGAGTCTTCTCAAACTGTCTTGAAACTTTTTATCTCTTCATACATTCTAAGAACTTGTGACTGACAAGTAATTGCAACCAACTGCAATTTAGTAGAACAGCACAAGGGTGTGAGCTTCCATCTGACTGACAAATGATAATCAGCTACCAGCTTCACTGACAAAGGTTTTTCCCTTTTGAAAGAGTCTCAGGTTGGGCAACACAGTTTATTGTGTGCTAATGCAACTCCTGGGGAAATATGTTATACATTCATAGAATATTCTCAACCACCATCATCTCTCTTGTGCTGGATTGCACTTTCTAAACGAGTTCATCTCAGAACCTGGACTGCTGTGATACTGGTAAATACAGTTTCCACAAAAGCAAGCACCTTTCCATTATGTTTTCAAGATAAGATATGTGCTTTCACTTGGGAGGATTCTTTATTGGATAAGTGCTGAAGAGGACCTCAAGAGAACTGAGATCTAATTCAACTTTGCCATTAGGCAGTGAAATGAATTTGGGCAAGAGGCTTCATCTTCCTGCATCTCAGCTGATGCATGTAGGAACTAGTGCTCTAGTGCTATCTGTGAGAGAAACCTTTAGTGAAGAAGTTTTGGTTTTCCTTGTAGGGGTATTGTATTCCCTCTCCCTTCCATCTCCCCCTCTCCTTAGAATATTTTATATTTTTTCCTAATAACTCCATATTTAGCCATTAAAAATACATAAGTGCCTTTTTAGTAAAAACCATTTTATTCTGTTAACAACATCAGTCTTGCACATAGAGCATTTTAGTGCAATTCTGGCACTGTTTATTAGTTTTAAAGCTTCAGCATGTCATACTGCCACTTGGCTTTGTTGGTAGGTATAAAATGGGTGTACCTTTTTGGCTTCCTCTCTTTCTTTCCCAAGCTTCTGTCTCATGTATTTTCTGAATGCTTGGACAATTGTCAGTCAGAATGCACTCATGGTTTCTTTTTCCTTCCCATGTTCCAGTCCTTCACCTGGTCTGATATTTTTACATCTGTGTGTGTGTGTATTGGTCAATGTCCAGGTACATCCAATTGTGCACCTCCGCCTGTGTCTGCCTGCTGCATCCCCTGTGTAGCACTCATTGGTCATAAACCCCTGAAAGTCAAAGGCCATAAACTCCAAGTGTGTGGAGGGAGATCTGGTGTCCAAATCAGCTTGATCTGGATGTAAGTGGTCCCTGCTTGTGTTGGGATGAAGCCTTAAATCTGAAGCCTGTGGGCTTTACAGGAGACCGGTGTCTCCTATTGATACTTAAGAAAACTTCACTTCTCCCCCATCTGAGAATATTAGTTACATGTGGTACAGGAACCTTTACTTGCCTGTACATCCAGAATAAAAAAAAACGACAACAAAACAACCAAACACCACCACCAAAAAAACACCACACCCTCTTTTCCAGGATTTTAAGAAGCAAATAAATAGCAAAGCTCTTGTACATCTCGATGTTCTGCCACTAGAGCGCACCAGAAGGTTTCTTTGTCATGAACTAGTTGCAGTAACTTCCCTTAAAACAATATTATTTTATGCTGTACAAATCTCTACTAAAATATCTCCATGTTTTTAACCCAGTTTTAATATAAATGTTTAAGGAGAAAATAACTGTTTCTAGATACATCATATCTGAAGGTGCATCTTAAATTTTAGGCTTTCAGTAGCTAAAACCCAGTTCTTTTACAGTTTCTTCCACAAAAGCTGGATGAAACTGCTCATTCTGCCGACAGACATTTTGAGCTTTTTGGTTTCTAACACTGTATTTTACTGAACAAGTGTAAAGTGGAAAACACAAAGTATGATTAGAAGCAGAATTCTGACAGCTTTTCCTTATCAGAATTGCAATTCATGTGTTTGTATCAGTGTTCAAGTTGAGAGATGAAAATTTGATCATAATTATTACTGCAAAAAGTGAGAAACAGTTATTAAAAAGACACAAAGGTAGAGGCAGATCTCAGGTCAGGATTTGCTTGCTAGTTTCATTTGTTTGTCAGTGGCAATACTGCAAGCTAAATTTGAACGGAAAAGCTGACTTAGCTGTGCTTGGAAACAAGAGAACACATGACAGAATGAAATTGTATCCCCAGTTATAACAACAGCAAAACTTACATGGATTTTAGTGAAGCCAGGATTTTATCCTCAGTGTTGGGGAGAATAAATACCTTCAGCACAGAGGTAATGTTGTGAGGTGAAAGCTCAAAAGAAGCTGTATCTTTTTGTTACTATTCAGAAAGGTTCTCCAGATCATCACATGGGTAGCTTGTACTGTCTTCCCTTGTTTGCAAGGCTGACTTTAGTGGTCACAGTACTGCAATCTCCATCCTGTCACCTCATGACATATGAGATCTAGAGCAAGCTGTGCCCCTGAGGTTGCCTGAAAGTCCTCTTTAGTAAATAACCAAAATGAAGGAATCTCAGAGAATGCCTTTGTGTAGTAGAGGATGTGCAAAACAGTAAACTGAAAATCCAGTAAAAAATGTGAGAGAATAATATGAAATCTGTGTTTTTCTCCACATCCTGACTTGTGAAACTTTAGAGATACTGACTCCCTAAAGAACAATCCATAGGAAATATTCCGGAGTATTGCAGTGGTGAAAGAAAGATTTATGAGTTCTGCTATAATAACCAATAGCCTGTATTTCTATTTTGAAACACTACAATTTGATTATTGTAGAAATAAAGACCCAAGCTATTAGTCTATCAAGTATACTGATTTCTGGCATTTAATTTTACCTTGGTACTTGTATCTGTACCTTCACAAATAGAGAAGCAATAATGTTCAATGCATTAACATCACAGGAACAAACAGACAGCTCTGCTTCTAGACAATACATCATTAAGTTCCTAGTGTGTTTGAAATGGTAGTATTTTGATCTACCTACCTTTCTTTCTAATTGCAAATATATCAGTGAGAACACTGTTTATTCTTTCTGGGGACTCAGTAGACACTGACCCTAAGTTAAAGCACTCATATTAGTGTTACAGGATTTAACTCATCTGTAAAAGACATACCAAGTAAAATCCAGGTACCTAATTGCCTAGAGGTCTGGTATAATCACTGGTGATTGAACAAATAACCAATAGATAGATGACCCTGATGGATTTTACACCTACCTACCATTGCTATGAAAATAAAGAAATCAAAGTTTGTCTTTGGACCCACAAAAAGAGGAACAAAAAAAATAATCAACTTGTTGTATGGATCATGAGGATCTACAGGACTTGGTATTAATTTTAATATGTTCAGTGCCAAGTCCTTGGTCTAGAAAATAAGGAATGAAAAATGCCAAAACACTTGAGCATACGAAGTATACTCCAATAAATCTGCTTTAGCAAATCCCTTAAATATCATTTTTGTGTAAGCATCTCTTTTGCTCTCATTCAATAGCAGGAGACTTAACTGCTTAAATTTAAGTACTTGATTAAATGCTGTGGTGAATATACATGACCTGATAAATGTGGGCCATTTGCCTTATCCAGAGACATACAGAGTCCAGAAAAGCTCAATTTCTTAATGGCAATTATTTATTATCAGAAAAATACTGGTTTGATTTTTTTTCTGGTGATATTAGCAGCAAAATGAGGTCATTCAAAGTTTTTCAGGGTTAGTAAATGAAACTTTTTATAGAATTGCATTGTAAGACTACTGTTGAAGTGAAAAAGGAATTCCTGTGTGATCAGAATAATTTTTTTTTCTTTTTATTCAGAATCTCAGTGTCTTCAGAGTATTCTGTACATATACTTTTTGGTTCTTTTTTATACCCTTGATTTACTGAATGTGTTTACATTAGAATAGAGAAAATTTAGCAGATCATTTCCATTGATGTTTTAAATCACACTATCCAACTGATTCTCCCCAAATCATGTTTCTCTCTAGACTGTAGTTAACTCACAGTTTGCATCTGTGGCAATAAATAACAAATGAAAGGAAAAAAAAAAAAAAGTCAGGAAACTCCATTGTAGTAATTTGATTACTCTGGAAATAAAGCGGTGGATTACTAAAATCTAATTTGGAAGTGATGAAGTGCATGTGATTGCCAAGTAATTATTTCTGCACAGTCCTTGTCCATGGGGAGAACAGAATTATTGGACACTACACAGTGTTAATGATGCCATGGTTTGACACTCACATGAACATGCAAAATCACTGGTCTTTTGAGTACGTTTTGTGACAGCAATTTGTATCCATCCAAGAGTCTGTATTAATACATACCAAAATCAGTCTCCATTAGCAGCTTCTGCTGCTGTTTTATTTTTGCAGAATAAAACCAAAATGTGACCTTACGATCAGAATTTAACTTTATATGTTAATTCACTTGCAGAAGATGAAGTAGTATTGGGAGGGTGTAGAAAAAAAAAATCATGCCAATGTGAAGCATGGAATATTTTCAATTCCATACAATTGCTTAATGTGTGTGAAATTTTTTGCTAGGCATTGGCAAAGATAAAAATTGCTACCCTGGGTCCCTGATTGATAAATATCATTATGTGGTAATGCTGAGAATATTTTAATTCTATTTCAGACTTATATTTCAGATGCTTTTTTTACTAACATAAAAGAATGAATTTCCAACAATCACAAAATCTCATTGTTAACTACTGGAAGAAAGGCCAAAGTAAAGGGAGAAGATTAAAGCACAGATGCAGTAACTCTGTACCTAGCATCCTGACTCCCTAAAGCATGTAAAAATATCAGAATTTCAAGGAAAAAACAGGAATCCATTTGTGCTTTGTTTCTGTTTGCAAACTTTGTTATTAATGCAGAAAATCTGCTGAGTATTCAGAGAGCTTCCACCAAGATATTGCCACAAGCTGAAAAGGAGTTCAGCGTTCGAATGAGGTGGAATGCCTTTATAAAGTGAGGGAGCAAGCCTGCCCTGTTCTGAGAGCACTGCATTATTGATGCTGCTCGAGAAGGAATTAACCATGATGACATTTGTTTGTGATGGGTTCTCACGTGGAGGCACGAGTGCTGGAACTGTCCCCAGCACCCCAGTCGCAATGATACCACGACATGAACAATAGCAGGGAAGCATCCTACCAGGACTTGCTCACATTCTGTTAACTGGAATCACAGAGAGATTGAGGTTGGAAGGGACCTCTGGAGGCCATGTGGTCTACCTGCCCTGCTCAAGCAAGGTCATCTAATGCAAGCTTCCAGGACTGTGTCCGCATGACATTTGAGTATCTCCAAGGAGGGAGACTCTTCTGACATCTCCATCCAACCAGTTCCAGTCCTTACCCCCTTAGTGTTAGATACAATGGTGCTCATTTTAGGTGTTCATAGGGACCTATGGTCAACTCAACACCTACTTTAAATAAATGCAAAATCATCTCTAAAAATTGTAAAAACAAACAAACAGAAACACTACCACCATCAATGCAAATGATATTGGAGTCCACACTTTCTCACTCTACTTTATCCATCTTAGATAAAAAGTAGAAGCAGGTTGAGGTGAGCTCTACTTCTGCAAATAGCAGTCACTGTTGTAATTATTATCCATTAGTTTCACATGCCAAGAAATTAATACAGAAGTGTTGCGAGCAGTGACTCATTTTCTTTCACTTTGTCTTCTCATTCTTTCTCTTTCTGCTGAGCACCCTGCATGTTATGCTTCCCATCAGTGGCTGGAAGCAAAGTACTCCACGCAGTTCCTGACCCCAGGGAAAATCCAGGGTAATACTCCTGCTACCAGATTTTAGGAAGCTGTATGCAGCTGCCTCAGTTAGGAACCTCACCTTCCATGACCCTTTATATTACCTCTGAGATAATGAGAACTTCTGATTTGATTTGGCTCTAAAATGAGTGTGTATACTCACAGGAGCAGAGGGAGTCAATTCTCCAAAATTAAGTGGTATGTATGCTACCTAAATGACATGTTATTTCTTATTTCTCCTGTGGCTAGGGGAAAAAAAAAACAAAACAAAACCAAAACAAACCCACCAAACAACCTCGTAATTAAAATGTTTGGACAATTTAAAATGGTTAGGCTCATATCCTTGTCATCCATTTCTACTGTCACTGGGAAAATAAGTTGGAAAGATCATACACTTTCCTGCTTGCATAGCTACTTTTAGGATTAAGTCAGTGAATAAGGAATGTGCAAAAAGCAGAAGAATGTAACTTGAACGTGGACCTAAGTTTTGCTATCTACTTGCTAGTGTAGTGAGAAAATGAAACTTTGCCCTAAAAATGAGTGTTTTGGATGAAGAAGAAATGTTTATGAAGTAGATTTTCTGCTTTCCACTTATGAGAGACATTGAAGAGATTAAGAATATGTTTTATTTACTGTAGCCTCATTTCTTTGTAAAAGAAATCTCTACCAAATTAGCTGGTAAAGTTGTTGTCCAAAATGTGGTACAGCAGCACATACTGACTGTTCCCTCCAGCCACGGAAAGGAACTGTATTTTAATTTAAAGGACTTTTTAAATCAAACAGCTACATATTTCATTCTATTTCTAAATAATTTATTCATTATGACCCTAATCCTAAAATCAAGATTTTCACTGGCTTTAGTATGCTTTTTATTGGGACTAGGATTGCTTGAATTAAGTCTCTTACTACCAGAGCCACTTTCTTGTCAGAGGTGCTATGTCCTCTCTTCCACCTGCTTGCCCTCTATCCTGTAGTCCCTTCCAGGGCAGAAGGGCTCTTCCCCTATACCTTGTAGAGCCTGCTGTATTTGCAGCTGGTACTGAAACAAGTAATGATTAATCAATACCTTTAATTTCACGTAACTACGTTCTATTCTTATGAATAAGTAACCTCACAGAAGGACAGGAATTTTAAAGCATTTGGAGTTGGTTAATTCTCTTTCCATTTAGTATATGGAAAGAAGCAAAGGCCAGGACTGCGTATTTTGGAGAATTTCAGCTTTGGTATGATAAACATGATCCAGCATAGCATTAAGCCTCCCTTCCTCAACATATGCTCACAAGTGGAGAGTTCTACTTTTGGGATGATGACAGCCATGCAAAAAGAAGTAACTGCATTGTTTAATTCAGCCTACTCTGGACCTGACTTAAACCTTCTGCATTATCCTCCCCTTCCCCAGCACAGATACTTACATCTTTCCCTGGGTGAAATGGAGCCCAAAATGTTTTACATATGGAAAAGAGAGGTTCAGGAATCACGAAATATTTCAGAATCCCTTTTTGGCAAAGTTCTTACTTTGTTTCAAAATTCTCAGAATGGGTACAGGTTTAGTACCATTGTTTCCCCTGCTCTGAATAATGCTTTTAACAGTGCTAGGAAGGAATCAATACTTTCCTTTGCTGTCTCTCTCGAGTCTAGCCACTCCAGAGCATGTAAATGATATGGTGAAGGCACAAGAAAAGCTACTATTGGGAACATCTGCAAATGCTAATCAAATATATCATTATGAAAAAAGCAACATTTACCAAAAGATCAATAAAAATAATTTGAGAGTCCATTTTCCACCATCACCAGGTCAAAGCTGGAAATGTTCTCCAGTGTCTGAGAGAGGATTTAAATGTTTTTTGGTTTTTGTGGGTTTTTTCCTTTGTTTCTTACCTGCAAATTTATGCAATTTCCACAAAATAAATAGGATTTTAAACAGAAAACTAGGTTGAGTGTCCTAACACTGAAAATTAATTTCTGTTTTATAGAATGACATTTACAAGCCTGGTATACTTATCAAATGTACTTTCTCAAGCTGGTTATGAGACTCGAATGGGTTAAGTTAACCAGTCTGTATAAATGTGAGCTGAACATATGGTCAGGCCCTCTGAGAGTTTTAAAAAGCAAATGTCTGCTAAAACAAGTAAAGTCCAGCTTTTTGAGAATATGTTGTCAGCATGAAAAGAGTCCTCCTATTTACCACAGTGAAAAAAGGGGAACATCCACAATTATTTCACCTCTCTGGTTGCGCACAATGAAATGGGAGGAAAATTCATGTTTAAGTAGAGACAAAAAGGTAAAGAAGTGGAAAATCCATTTGGGAAACTGGTGTAAAGAGCTGTGGGAGAGAGAAAAGGTATTTGATGTCTGGTCTTGTAATAGGAAAGAGAGGAACTCTAAAATGTGGTCCCTCAAACTGCTGCGAGTTTTGATTTGTAAGAATTTTTTTTGTTTGTTTACTTCTCATTGTAGCACCTCAGACCTAATGAGATGAATGTGACAAAACCCCAGCCTTTTAACATGAAGTGTCTGTTTTAAGTTTACTAGTTGTTGGGCTGCAAGGTCTAGAACTGATCAGAGATATCAGAGGTCTTAATGCTACTTGAAAGATGATGAAATAAAAGCCTGAACTATGACATCCATATGATCTCCAAGTAAAAGATTTTTATTTCTTTTTTCATTCATTATCAAGAAGTGCTTTTAAGAAAAAAAGCACTAGTGTGGCTACTTCTTCACTTGAAATCCGTCTCAACAGAAAAGTTTTGATTTTAGTTTTAACAGCAACTGCCATTGTTCTGAAAAGCTATTGAACAGATTTATTTCCCAGTGTTCCTGTTGTACTGTTGTCACCTGACTTTTGAGTTGACAATTAGCTCACGCTAATAGTGATTGAAGACTACAGAAGTCATAGGTCTTCTAAACAATGGACAAGTGAGTTTATTTTTCCCTATTGGATTTTAATCTGCAGGAGAAAATTGCTGTAATTCTGTGTCTACGTTGGCAATTTGAATGGAGACTGAAACAAAACAGTCAAGGACACGACAGCCCGTTGAGGATGAAGCCTCCCTTCAGAGTCCTTTCCTACACTGTCCCTATTCTCTCTAAGCAATAAATGACATACGGGGACAGGAAAATGTCTATGTTTATAAAAGTATTATTTTTAAGTTATGTCTGATAAAGTTTTCACTGACCCTCCTAATCAAATAAGTGTCTGCATAGGGTGAATCAAAGCCAAATAGTGTAAACAAATAGTGCAAACAAAAGGATTTTTCTGATTGTAACTGATGCTTAATAATTTATTTTTTCTTTCCTTCCAGGGGACGTCTACTTAGGATACTTTCACTGATTCTGTCTGGTGACATGTAAGTAATAACCACTTTAGTATATAAAGACCTAAGAAAACAAAAAAAAAATTTGTGAAACAAAGCAGAAAAAGAGAACTCTTCCAGCATCCAGTGATCCATAACCTCCCTTTTCCTTTCTTTTCCTCTGGAGACATCTGCATTCATGCTTGTGGTGGGGTGTGAAGTGAAATCATTGGAGAAGGTGCAATAATCATGTGAGCTTGACTGGGGGTAAGGACAGGGGGATTTTTAGTTTTTCAGAAGAGTTTGCTCTGGTCCTTTCTCCAGTCACTTTTTCCTGCTGCCAGCCTTCAGACAAAGTCTGCTTCTAAGAAACATTATAGGAAAATAATTCATCAAGTAGTTCACAAATATGACTCAGAGCATTCAAAAGATGGTGATGGAGAGCATTGTATCTCCTCTTAATACCAAAATAATAAACTGAAATGCAGGGTGTATTAGTGGCCAGAATGGTTTAGTTCCCATTCTAAATAACTTGGGCTTTATGCAGTATAAGGTCTTGCATGTCATGTCTCCCAAAAGCACTGCCAGCTCTGATTTCTAGACCTCCAGTAATCTGACAATCTGGCCACTTTGCCAATGTATTTTCCTTTGCTTTGGTACAGCCCTTGGACGAAGTGTTGACTTGAGGTCAGTGGCAGAATTCTTGTGGATCTGAATGTGACTAAGATTTCTTTCTCTTTTCAAGATTACTGAAAAAAGTAATTGAACTTTGAAGTCTTTAATGCCTGTGTTTAATAATTTCACTGTAACTAAAGGTTTTCTCTCGGGAACCAGTGAAGCAAATTTATATTTCCCTATTAAAAATCCAAAAGCTGTTTTCCACCCAGGTCAGTGTATATGTATATATAATATCTGGGTTTCACTCATTTTTTATGGATCAAATAGCTTGCAGTACACATCATAGTTTAAAAATTACATATATATCACTACAACCAATTCTTGTGTTATCTTATGGTAAAGTCAGATATTTTGGGTAGCATATGTAAGACTATTATCTGGATTAAAGTTTTGAGCTACATTAAGGCAGTAGGGATCTCAAAGGCAGAAGTGGCATATTACCAGTGGCACAACAGAATGTGAGTTTTTATAGAAGTTAACAACAAGTCAGTGCTTTCAAATGACCATTGAACCTTCCTGCGTGGAAGTTACTGGGGTGATACAGCAGGATGCATGGAATACCTAAAAAATCCCTTATCCATAATGGTACTGATGGGCGAGCTTCCCAGGAAGCCTGTGTTAACAATGCAATGGAAACCCATTCTGTTCTGCAGGAGGGTGCAAAGGGATCACACAACTCACTGCCATACAGATATGACACTGATAAATTTACATTCATTTTTCCTCATATGTCAAGACAACTTTCACTGAAAATCTTTAAGGACAAGCATATAATTCTTCCTTTTGCACTAAATCTTCCTGACATCACAATTTGGTTCTGAATATCATCCTCCTGACTCTGCCAATATTTAGCCTTCCATGTATAAAGAAGAGTGTATTTCTTATGATTAACTAAAAGTATAACAAAACATTAATAAGATAGTAGTGATAGAGGACCAAAAATTATATACCACCACCACCACCAAAAAAAACCAAAACAACAGAGTTTTAAATGCCATATTCAGATTGTCTTCTGAAATAAGCTTTGTGAAACATACCCAATGGCTTATAATTTCTGGCTGCAAGCTGCTGCATGCAGTTAATACATATGTTAAAATGCACACAATGCATCTCACTTTCCACTAATGAGATTTCAAAATCCATCCTGATTTGCTGCTGTTTACACAGGGAAATTAAAAAATTGATTGGTTACTTCCTTGCCTGGATTTCTCCACCTTGCCTGGCCGCTCACCGTGGCTAGGCAACCACGCAGCCCCTTTGGAGCAAGAAGCAGACTTTGTAGCAGCAGGGGCTGTGAGGAAAGAGGCTCTGGGATCAATTAAAATGCCAGGCTTTTCCAGGCTGGTTTCCAGAGCATCTGTGCATGATTCCACATAAATTTAGGGAATTAAAGATCAGACAAAGGTAAACATTTCCATGCTTTGCTTAGTATTGAATTAAAATGAGAGGATGGAATATGACAAGACCATTCAGACTGAAGCTGTGTTTACAGTCTCCATTTTATTTATTTACATCCAGTTGCTTTATTATTGCAGGCATGTCATAACTATAGGTTACTTGAGTCTCTGGCTGAGGACTATATCTGGAAGTTTAAGTCAAAATGCTCTAGCTATTGTGAAATGGTATGTGAAAAAATATAATACATTAGCAAATTGCTGGTTTTCGTTATACATCATATACCCCTTCTGTGTTTTGAAATAAGCAACAGTACCTTTGCAGCACATGAAAGGCACTGGTGTATCTTTACATCTTCATCTTAACAATAGCCTGCTCCTGGGAGAAAATGGGCTTTGTTTCTTTGCTGCACAGAGCGGAGCTCAAGCCCCTTCAGCATTGAAGCACTTGGACAAGAGATCAAGGTGAAGAAATAGGCCCCACCTTTTGTTGCTGGGTATAGCTGGGGAACAGAAGCAGCTGTCATGGGGAAGTGATGGGATACTGTCACTCAGCTCAGAAAGCACTGCTTACATGAGTAAAAAATTCACATGGAGAGAAAACAACACAGAAACAGACCTTGATTTAACAAATGAAGAATCCTGTGTAGAAATGATCAAGACAGCACTCCAGTTAAATCCTAAAGGATAAAACAAACCAAAAGGCGTACAAAAATAAATATGAAAAAAAAAAAGTTTCAGGGGAAAAAAGAGTTTACCTTGAAAGAAAGGCTAGTAACATGAGGACCATATCTGTTGATCCCCTATATTGCCAGATTCTGGTATTTATCTCAGTAAATAGACTGGGATTTTCAAAATTCCTTGAAGACATTCAAATTTATCAGTCACTTTTCCAGCCTCCTTCAAAGCTTCAGCTGAAAATTTTACTACGACATATCTGTCTGTCTCCAGAGACCATAAATGAACCATAAAGAATGTTCCTAATTGAACTTAATCTGTTGAATCAGGTTTAGTGAGAAGGTAGTGGTTTAGATTGCTCAGAAATGTATATAACACGAAGCAAGTTTTATTATCCTGTATAATGAACTGTGATATAAAGCTCAGGTACTGACTGCAGCAGCTGACCATTTTCTGCTGTTAAGAACACATGAGAGAAACACCCGCAGGGGAAGAGAAAGAACTATTTCTTCCAGATTATGGCTGTTTTGTTCTGCTGTTGCCTTCTCAAGTCCAGATCATAGATCACATCTAGTGGCAGCAAACTTCTGCTGCTTGGGAAAGGTGGTGTCTTTTTTACCTGAATACAGATATGTGGTCTTTTGAAATCTTGTGATGTCTCTTTACAGCAGTGCCTTTTTATAATAGGATTATGTCCATTTATTTTTTCCAGTAGTCCATCTATATGGGATTGCAGCTATTGATATTTTCAGCACTATCATCTGGCTTTCCAGCAGCAAACCTGCTTTACAACATTATAGAATTTGTGTTCTCAAGCTACAGAAAAGTGCTGCCTTTTGTTTGAGACTCTTAACTGAATACTAGCAGAAGGTTTGTGGAAATCATAGAATTGTCAGGGTTGGAAGGGACCTTAAAAGTCATCTAGTTCCAACCCCCCTGCCAATGGCAGGGACACCTCCCACTAGATCAGGTTCCACAATCTCAGTATCATGATAAACTTATAAAGCTCATCCTACCTTATTTTTAGTTCTTAATAGTTAAGTGCTAAATTAAAATATGCCAAGAACATAAAAACAAATTGCCTAATCCTTCAGATGAGTACATATGGGTACTTTGTATCATATGGCTTAACAGTTATATTGATGCTGTTTTTACAGGCTGAGTGAAAATAGCCAAAGTGTTAGCATCGTATGACTGTATTACAAATGCAGATTTCAACAATCATCAACTGCTTTTTCCATCTGCATCCCCCGCTTTGAGCTGTATGCTATGTACTTAAACCAGGAATCATTACCTTAACAGCAAAAAGGGTTCTTTGGAATGGCTCATGGATCAGTAAGTTCAACTACTTTGGTCTTTCAGTGTTGAACCAGGGACCTTTGCAAGTGACAGACTCAGTAGCTGGGTTTTTTTCCTTTCTTTTCGGAGAAGAAAAGGCAATGTATTCTGCCTTCCTAGAGAGCTTTCAGAATCTCCTCAGGCTGGCGTGTTTTCTGAGCTGAATCACCATACCCTTAATTTCTCCCATCTTTTCCATTACTCCAAACACATGTTGAGAGAACAGTCTTTGCTCCACCCTCTTCTTGCTTGGATAAAATCTTGATTCATATCAAAAGACAAGGCTGAAAAAGAGGGTGCTGACTTCTCTGCAGCTTCTTTAGAGCCAGTTTACCATCTGCTGCTATATTAGGTTTTGGTAAGAAAAGTGATTTTCTAAGCCTAGTGTATTCTTATGCGTGTCCTAATCTATGGTTTAAAAAAGCACCATCGAGTGTACCGAGCAAAGTGTACGGTTGCTGCAGAGCAGTTTTATCTAGGGCCTCATTTGATTAGGATTAAAACTGAACTTTTCCTCCAAGTGCTGGGTAAAAATTGCCTAGGGCAGCATCTGTACCCATGTTAAACAGTAATTAACTCATTGAGTTAGCACCTTGGATGGTGTGTAGTGACTGCCTCTCTTTTTTCTGCATATACAACTGTTGTCTTAATATTTCAAGTAATGAGCAGTTTCTTTCAAAATCTATAAAAATATATTTTAAGCATCTTCTAGCCAGCACTTTTTATATTTTAAGTTGACTTTTGCATCCTAAGGTGGCCAATTAGAACTCCAAATTGCAAAATGTGCTTTTAATTATAGACTGAAATAATAACATTCATTACACTTTATTGCTTTTACAATTGTTATAAGTTAAAATATTTTGTAATCACTGCTATAGGAACAGTCACAAGATCCAATATTCCTTTTACACAAAATGTGCCCATAGTCCGGGAAATCTGTGGGTGCTCGGCAGCACAGTAAGGATCCTGAACTTGTGGTGGCTGCTGTTTTGCCATATGTGGTTCAGGAGGACACAGTCTCTGCTCCAGTCCTTCTGCTTCTCTGGCTGGGTCTCCCTTTGTGAGCTGACAGGATATTGAAGTTGACAGGGTTTCTGCAGGACTGAAGCCAACATGAGCACCAAAGGCCCTGCATGAAATATATACTCATTTTGTTGATGGTGGGCTGTCCAGCTTGGAAAAGGACATTTTAATATCAGTTTAGACCTCTTCTCAAGCATGCAACTTAGAAAGGAAAATGCTCTAAACCAAAAATATTCCTATCTGGGGAAAAGACAACATATTTGAACAGGGCAGAGGAAAGGTACCATGTTAGTCCTGAATGTGTCTCTGTGACCATTATAATCGGACCTGGCTCTTTTACCATTCAGGCTGCTTTTTCACTGCTTCAGCAATGCCAAGTGGCCTCCAAACACACCACAGGAGGATTCCCCAGGCTGGAGAGGGTTGTCAGATGGCACAGAGCCTTTCCCAGCCATACCAGAGAATCAGACTTCTCCCAGCACATCTTTCAAACTGTCAGTCATACTAACTGCCTTAACAATTTAGGGGAAAAAATTTCAAACATTCCTAAATGTTCAGAGGAAGAACGTGTATATGTGCTTTTCAGAGCACGTTGTGCAGTTTAACACATGCACTTCCCAATAAAAGCAGTGACATACCTGGCCAAAAACCTTAGCAGCTCTTTGAAAATTTGCCCCTAATGTGAATAACCATAAAGTGTATTTCAGTGCAGACGAACAGACTTCTACTGCACCACCAACTGTAAAAATAAAATGTCTACTGCTGCTGCCAATGCATTACCCTGGAAGATTGCTAGAACACATGTGCTCACAAATGCAGCACAGATATAGTCTAAACTTGGCTTAGTACAGCAAACAACGGTAACGCCTTCCAAGAAATGGTTTAACAATGTTTGCCTTAAAGGTTCTTCCCCCTCTTGGCAGATGACCCAGCTAACAGCATGTTAGGAACACAGGCTCGCTGCTCGCAGAGTGGCCGGGGCTGTGCTGCTCTCTCTTGCTGTCTCTGTGCACCACCCAGCATGGCTTCTCCTGCCTCTGGGTGCAGCTGCTCTGGGCAGTGACTCTGCAGCTGATTCTGCAAGATTTCTTTTTCTGAGACACAACACAGTGTTGCTGTTCTGCTCATGTTCTCTTCTACAGGGCGTTGAAGGGGAGTTGGTAGGAACATTTGCCAAGGCATTGACTCAAAATTCTCTTCTCAGTCTGTGAAAAATTGCTCATTCAAACATGATGTCTCCTGTTGGTCCAGTTTTGTGAATGCTGGTGGCAAGAACCAAAGAGTATGTTCTCTCACTTTGCTTTAAAGTTCATAAAGGGCCAGGTAGCATCCTAGACGTGATATTTTGAGTTAGCAACTTTTCTGTCAAATATGTTTAAATGGAGAACATTTTCCCATTCTCTGTCAAAACACTACAAAAACTTTCAAAACTTTATTGACTTCTTGTACTTCGGAGAAACAGATTTGGGGTTGTTTTTGTTTGTTTGTTTTTAAATTAAGAAAACAATGCAGCCTGAGGGAGAAGCATGAACAACAGAACACTGCTGCATCTCTTTTTTGATGGATGATTGTTTCAGGCTGAACTAGGTCCTAAACTTGTGTAAATAAGAATATATTGTCATGGCAGTTCTGCACAGTATTCCTCTGTATTCCTTTAACAGTTTCTCATGGATTTTCTCTGTCTGTTCTGGTCCTTAAATTTCTTCAGCTGAACATCACTGAGCAGGTTTTACTCTTACATCATTTAAGACAGTCAGTGCAGCACTTTGTATGGGGTTTTGTTCTGAATATTAGTTCCAAGTACATCTGTTTGAGTTATTAATTGGGAATAATACTGTCTGTCATCTTAGCCTGTTTGTTTTTCAAATATTTTTTGTGAACTAATTTGTATTCCTGTGGACTCTCACCTGTTAGTAGTCACCAGATACATATACTACTTACAAGAGGTGTTTAGTTTTTGTTTGTAAATTATTCTCATTACACACATCCTGACAATTATTATATGCATAGAATAAATTTGATTTACAACATGTAATAAGCTGCTTTTAACCACTGAGAACTTCATGATTTTGTAGTCTCCATGATACAGGTCCATGACTCAAACAAATGAAAGCACTGGTTTTGCAAGCACTGCCTATGCTCTTGCTCATAATGCTGGTTTGCAGAATGGAAATGCACAGACGATTCAGGGTGGAGCCAGAATTTCACTTAGAGGTATCTAATTTCAACCTAGACCCTCTCCTCATTTAAACATGAATGTATGTTTTCAAACTGGGAAAATGTTTTTGTCTCCACCCTAGTCTTCACGTGGCCACGAGTCTAACCTGAGCTTGTCACTCCAGTTTGCAGCAGAGTGGGGTGAACTAGTACTGACCTTTTTCCTCTTGACTCTACTTCTTAGTGATATTGCAAAGTTATTGGAAATCTAGGGAGAAGCAGCGTTTGATAGGTGCTGTGGTTAAGCCTTCTTAGAAGGCAAGAGGTTTTCAGTACCCTCTCTAATGTGTATAACCAGTGACAGGCATCCCCTGATAGTCTGCATTTTTCTCATTAGCTGCTTCTGCTCTAGAACCAAGTGTGACCTAAAGAATTGTGTTATTCTTCATATCTATACTGCCTTAAACAGGCATAAGATCTTGTATGAGCATAAGTAGCTGATGACAAAATGCATGTGTCACTTCTGAAATTTTGTATTACTTTACTCCTGGGGAGAACGTTGTCTGATGATCTGAGTCCCAAAACATTTAGTCATCTCACTTTCAGTATCACTGTATCATCTTTTTAAGACACCTTACAGAAAATCTGTACCATCTGTTACACTTTAAAAGGATACATATTAGTCATCTTCACACCTTCAAAACAAACTCCATAAGCAAAGCAAAAAAAAGATGGTATAGAATATTGACAAGCTGAGGATGATTTTCTGTTTTATTCCAGAAGCCATTCCCCTCTTCCAGTCCTCTCCCCATCAGCCCCACTACACTTTCTTCCCCACGCTTAGACCTAGAAGTAGGGAAGCAGTGCTAAGGCTCTCTTTTCTCTAGCTAGAATACTCATCTCTCTTCTGGTGCATGAGTACTGATAGCTTATTCCGACTGCAACCACTGCATATCATTCTTGCTTGTAAAAAGATAATTTAGGTAACTGTGAGTTTTGTTGGTAAACTTGCAAACTAAAATGTAAAGCTTACATATCCACTGATGCTTAAGCTCAAGCAGGTAATACCTTCTGAATCCATTTAAAAGCTTCCATTGTAGTTACCAAATTGGAGATTTTAGAGTTTATCCACATTCATAACTAAAGGTAACATTTGATGGCAAAGATCTCCTATGATATTGTTTCCTAATTAATTTATGGAGCCTCTTGTAAGGATAATCATATTAATGGACATTAATTGCACTAATGGCTTTTTTCTGCTACATTACTTAGGCAAAAGAACTTTAAATAATTCCTCTTCCCATTGCATTGAGAATGAGTCAATGCCAACTCCTACAGATACCATCTATGGCAGTAAAGGCAGGGGAACCACAGCAATCACATAAAATTGCTGCCTTCTAGCCTAAGTTGTATTTTACTATCCAAAAAAAAATCTTATGAGGGAGTGTGAAAAGTTTTTCACGTTCTTACCCTCTTTATTCTCAGAAAGTTGCTGTGTTCCTCTAACTACTTCCAAGAGCATGCCCATACAACAGTCAACAATTTCAGATGTTCTGCATTGAGCACTGGTAACAACATTCTGGCACACACACAAACAAACTGGGGCTAATCACGTGTTTACATAGAGCTGGAGTGTATTTTGTGTTCAGCACTTCCTCACCCACATTGCCATGTGTATTTAGAGCAGCTCATTCAAAACAAGCACAAGTCTGTCTACAAAATCCTTAAGCACCCATTTGACATCAGCATATATCTAGATAATGCTATGCAGGTTTCTAAAGCCCTCTCTGGGTTCTGAAATTATGAACATCTACCTGAGGGACAGGAGAAATTTCTCTTGATGAGTAGATAATGATATCTATTCATTCTATACCCCAATAGATTTTTTTTTTCAGTGTTGTACTTTTAGATGATCATAGGAATGTGCATGTCTGTACTTTCAAATAATGAGCACACTTACAGGTCTGTGAACAAATTTGCTGAGAAAAAGACATATTTATGCTCCAGTTCTTCCCTTTGCTCCCAAAAGACTGACTCTTTTGCCCTTGTGTAGGTTGTCTATGTCTCGCCTAAATTTGTCTAGTAAATTATTCACCATAAATGATTTCTTGATTGCAAAATATTACAAAAAGGCAACTGCAAAAGGGAAAGAGGCTATATCAAGGTAGAATACATCTCATCAAAGAGAACTGCCATATACCAATGGCTTGCCACACAGCTTTCCTAAAATCAATTTAAATTGATTGAAACACAATACAAGCAGATTATGTCCTGAGGAACCTGCATTGCAAAAACCTAGAGCAGTGTTTGTTAGTTGTACTTTTATCTCTGAAGGTTAAGTGTTATTTCACATCTTAAAAGGGATTATCTGAGATAATTTGTGGGTTGGATGTGACTTCAGTAAAGCTGCATATCTGACAGTAACAAAATTACATCTCTAGTTAAATGAAGTTGTTGGCCTGTCATTCATCACATCACCTCTACTCACTTCCAGTGAAAAGTTGTGTCAGTCCTTTGGGAGAGAACTAGAGTAAAAAAAAAAAAAATAATTACCTTTCATGTTAGATTTCTCCTAACAACATTTATTTGTCTATACAGAAACCTTGAGAATAAGACATTCATTATAGGTGGTTTGGGTCTTTTTTGATGTTCCAGTTATTACTGCTGACTGAATATGTTGTGACATACAGTGGTACTTACAAGTAAATTGTGGGAGAAGGAAAATGCCACTCAGTAATTGCTAAAGTTATTATAGCAAACTGTTGAATCAAATATAATACTGGCTGTATCTATAACAATTAACAGAATTACATCCTTTAGTACTTTATTATATAGAAGTGAATGTCAAAACATATTCAAGCAACTTAAGTGCACACATTGGAGAGTCATCATGCTATAAGCAAAGCTAGTTATTATGCAAATTAATGTTAAGTGAATCTTTCCTCCCTTCTTTTTCTCCTACCTTTCCACCACTTAAAGATGATTTGGAAAGTAAATAGCTTTTTGCATATGGGAAGAATACCAAAAAAATGCAATTTGAGTGGTTTAGATACTTATTATTCTACCCAGAGCCTAGATAATGGCAAACTGCACTTACTGCTGCTAACTGTACTGCTACTAACCCGTCCCTATAGTAGTTTCTCTGTGTACAGTATTCTCCTCCTCATATATGACAGGGAGACATTTAGTTGTAAAGCACACTCTCATCTGGCCTGTTGACATCTGCCCTTAAAGACAGTTTTATCTCTCTCTCAATCTCTCTCTCTCTCACACTCCTCCACACCTTTTCATCAACACTTCTCAACATCATTTGCAATTCAGGTCTCTATTGCCCAGTCCCAGGTAAGGAAGCTGATGCAAGAGAAGGTAGGCAATGTGCCTTCTGTCCTCAAGCATCTGCTACAAGGAATCAAATATAATAAAACCACATTTTCTTGCTGACCAGCTTTTTCTGAAAAATTAACACTAGCTGTGTTATTAAGGTCCTCTAATCAGAAAGGAGTGAAGAGAAGTGAGGAGGAATGTGTCTTGCCAGCAGGACTAACAGTTTACGGCAGACAGTTAAATGGGAAATAGCTTGTGGTTTTGTTTGGAAAGCCAAGACCAAACAGGTAATGCTACCTAACCTCCCTGAAACTAGTTCTATGAGAGTCATTTTTTAAGAAAAGAACACGACTTTTCCAAAGATTTACCATCTTGTTTTGTTTCAGTTAGTTAATTGATTTTAATTCCAAAGGTCAAAGTTTCATACTGTAAGGACTTTTTTTACGTTTTGAGAATCTTTCTTATTTTTGTTAAAACCTATTTATTTCTATTAAATCAACAGCTCAATTAATTGTGCAACTCTAGGTTTACTGCACAGGGGAATCTTACATGAATCTGCACAGAAGTTTTGTCTATGATTGTCTAAAGTGCTTTCAGTCTGAGCAGACTGTGTTTTCTAGCAGTTTGCTTGTCAGTCTAGCTGTATTCTGATGAAAGGAGAATGTCTAAGTATATTAAAAGAGCTTAATCTGTTCATAAATATTGTTTCCTTATTTTGGAGAAGCAAAGGAACACAAATACTTTTGCTTGTTTGGTTATGGGCTGCGATGTGTGTTGCCTACATTGGTGAAAAGAGATGGGGTGGTGTGGGCTGAGATTTTGTTTTGCTTTGAAGAGAGAAGGAGTCTTAAAAATTATTTGTTGTTGCTTGGCTACAGCCCTTGCTTTTCATCTCTCTGAGGGATAAGCTGTGATGTTAGGGAAGGTAAAAGTGGGGTTTTTTTGAGAAAACAATTTACATTCAGAGTTTAACATGGGGTTCTTAAGAGCTCCTTCTCTTAAGCACAGGCATCCTAAGGTACACTGCATTGTCTTCTTTTCCTCTGAGGCTGTACATCTATATCAGGATGGCAGATGTCTGCTCTGAATACCCTCTTTTACATATGTACAGCCTCCATTTCCTCTTTCAGCCTCCTGCCAACGTTCAATGAATGCCCATGTTATGGGCCAGAAAATTGTCCTGTGTAAGTGCAGAAACTGATCCACACCTCTGCTCTCTGCACTTCAAAACCAGCTTATTTTTGAAAACGCTTATTTTGACATGAATCAGGCAAGAGGGGAAGACAGCCTTTAGAAACATACATGAAAGAAATAACTAAATAATTACAAACTGAGACATTGTAAATAAGAATGAGCAGCAGTTCTTTTCTGTATTAAAATTTAATTAAATTAGTTTAATGTGCTTCCTAGGTCTTCTAAACTGGTGATTACTTTCAGAATTATGTCAGTGATACTCCTGTATAAATACCTGCCCATTTTACTTAATCCATCTTTCTTTTGTGCTGGTTTAACATCCCCTGAACAGCAGGAGTTTCTGTGTCTCCACCTCATTAAGGAGCAGAGAACTTCTTCCATGTGATGGAAGATTCTGAACCTGGGATCATCTAAATTCAGGACCTGAGCACAGTGCAGTCTGTGTCTAGCCCAAGTCTCCTTCCTGCAACAGCAGGTATTCAAAAAGTGGCTGTAAACACTCTACAAAATCACCAGCTTAATAGCTGAGTGTGGCAGGGACCACTGGAAATCATCTAGCCCAACCCTCTCTACAGCAGGAACTTGTTAAATTGGATTTTTAATATTTCCAGTGAGGGAGGCTCCACAACCTTCTTCAGCAACCTTTTCCAGCATTTGACCACATTCACAGTAAACATTTTTTTTCCTTAAGTTTAAAGAGCATTTATTGTGGTTTTATTTCCTTCCATTGACTCTTTTATCACTTTGTGAAACTGAGAAACATTTGTCTTCTTTCTCCCCTCCTTGCCACCCAGCACTTACACATATTGATAAGATCCCTCAAGAATCTTCCACAGCCCCATCTCTCTCATATTTCCTTGTGTGACAGATGCTTTAATCCCTCAGTCATGTTTGTGGCCCTTCACTGGCATCACTGCAGTTATGTCCAGTTACGTCTCTTTTGTACTGGGGAGCTCAGAATTGGACCCAGGACTCCAATTGTGTCACATCAGTAGTGAGTGGAGTGGAAGAATCACCATCTTTAACCTGCTGGCAACACTCTTCATGATGCAGCCAATCTTTGGATTAATCAGTTAAGACTGATACATAAGGAAGTATTTTACTAAGATCAAAAGGAAAATATGCAAAATTACTGACTGTTCATGAGTAGGAATGTTAAGGAATTTTAGGCTGGTTATTCTCTTACCCTACAAACACTTCTTTACACTTCTCCCTATGCTGTCTTTTTAGGGAGAAGGTGATACAATTTCATCTTGTTTCCAGCTGATAGATTTGCAGGTTTTTATTACCAGGCAGAGTTATCCAAGTATCTGTCATCTCTTTTAAAAAGTCCTGCCTTTTGACTGACAGATGTCACAGAACAGCAAGCCTTTCTGTTCCTTGTCTCCAAAATAGACACCTCCCAGCCCTTTCATAACACTCTGCGCTTTATCATTCATTTCCGTGATTATATCCCAAAGTGTTATTTTTTTTTTAACCCGTTAGCTAAAGTATTTGAAGCTCTCCATTTAATTTGGCTGTTTCTGATCCCAGGCTGTTGTTGCTATGTTGCCTGGCAAGGAATGCAGCTGAGGCCACAAGAGAAAATGTCAGCCCAAGTGGATGAGATTCTGTTTGTGCCTAAGTCAGTAGCAAGATCTCACTGAGTTCATGAGGCCAGGATTTTGCTCCAAGCCTGTTATATTTTCCTGTGTTCACTTTCCAAAATCTTAATTTCACACAAAAAAGAATTGGGAAGTTAGCATGAGACACGTAAAGCTGCAAACTGTTGGATGTGGATTACACTCCAATGGTGAAAGCTAACTCCAAAATGCAGACGTGAACTGTGCGCACCTCCGGGTGTTCACGTAGTAAGTCCCAAATCAGAGAAATTGTAGAAATTGTTTTTTCTTTTTTCTTTTTTTCCTGTCTTTTTTTTTTAATGTAATGGGCAGTATTTGTAGCTCCTGAGCAGACTGATATTGGGGGAGAAGGGGCATATGGTGCTGAAAAACTCAAAGGCAAACATGAATCGAATAGAACAGACTGAAGTATGTCTTCCAAGGTCTGGCAAGCACAGAGATAATTAAATTGGGATTTAGGAGGTATAAGAACTTTTAACGGGAAAACTTTAAGGAAAAATCCTTAGAGAGTTCTGCCAAATGCTAGAATAATGATTTTTTTTTTAAATAAAACTTTATTTGCTTTTCTTCGTTTATTATTAGCCATGAATTCAAGATGCTGCTAAAGCTTTGATTTATTAATTTGACTAATTATTGATTAAATTGATTAATTTGTTTTATTATAGAAAATTGGGGGGGGGTGATAGATTTTTGTTTGATAGAAACACAGTCTATACTAGTGAGACATAGGCTGGTTAAACTTTGCCACACCTTAGTTTTCCTTCACTAAACTTTTTGAGATTTCAGAAACATACCTGGTTTAGCAGACATTGCAGAACTGTGATAATTTAGCAGTTTTATTCCAATATATAAAGAAATTGGAACAACCATAGACTTCTTACAAGCAATTTGGTCATATCTCTGTTCTTCCTACTTAAGTACAGAGACCACTATGTGACCTTGATTTCTGTCTTTCTGCCTCATTCTCCTCAGTACCACACAAAACAAACACTTGCACTCCAAATCCTATAATTCTTAGGTAGCAGCATCTCCTAAGCAAAGGAAGTTCAGCTGCACCCAGTTTATTTCATTTTTCAAGTATATAAGAGTTTCTTTCAGTTAAAATTCTGAGCTTTCTGTAGAAAGCAGCCCCTTTTGGTAGAATAAATAACAATTGAAATAACTGAAAATACAATTTTCTGTGGAACAATTTGAACAGTTTTCTATTGAATAATTTTGATAAAACATTTCCTTCAAAATTACTTACAGGAGAATTTAATTGAGGACCTGGCATTTTCCTTTGTTAGATCCTCTCATAAACTAATTATTCCATTAAACTTCCATTACAGTTGAGTTTTTAGTGTTGGATTACTAATTTTATCTATTTTTTTTAGAAGTCAAAATGAGAATTACTGAGAGACACGTCAGGTGGAGGTACACTAATATTAAGATTTCCCATATGAATTTCTAAGCCTTTCTGTAGTTAACAGTATGCTTTCTGAAATGTATCAGGGAATTAATCTTGCAATCTGCTGAATTTTGATTTCCCAGTGGAAATCAACTAGGAATGGTCAAGGCTATGAACTATGTAAAATTGTGCTTTGCACAAGGGAATGTTCACGGCTGGTTCTGTGTGAAGGTAAAGTGAATGTTTGCCTGTTATTGACAGCTGAAAAGACCAAACTGCTGAGAGCTCTGGAAAGCCAGGCTGGCCATGGTACCCCTTTGGGAAGAAAAAGATTCCCCCACAAATATCAGTGGCCGTCTTCACCTTTTCATTCCAATAGGAAAGGTAAATCTGGCTCTGCAGCACTGTCTTTCTTCTTCGTCTCTCTTTTGTGTAACAGAAGTATTTGGGACACTTTCTCACATCTGTATGGCAGCAGACTTCAGTTCTGCTGACACCACCCAGGCTGTGCTGCAGTTGTGCAGAGATCATGGTCATGGGCTCCTTCAGCACTGCAAGGTCCTCGTACCAAGCCAGCTGGACTTTTGTCTGCTACATCACCACCTCAATAGCACACTGCTTTCCTTATGAAAAAGAATACCTATTTTGGAAACATAAAACTATTAATTTTATGCCAATTACTGGCAAAAATATTTTCATAAAATACTGTCTCTGTAATATTGAGTAAGTACAAAATGCCTGTACCACATTTTCTATCCACCTTTTAGGATTCAGGTGAAGAAAAATCCTTTCCTATATATAAATAGATTAACCGAGAAGCCAAATAAAGTTTATTCTCTCATATCTGAGCATCAGATGCTGTCAATTAAGACAAATTCCAGCTATATCTGGTTAAGTGGAGTATTTCTGAATGATGATTGACTGTGCTGTCTGTTACTGCTAAACATTCTCACAGGGATGGAAAAGGGAAGAGAATCTGGTAATTTGATTATCAGAATTTTACTGCTGCTTGGCAAGGAGTTTGGCATGTCTGTGGCAAATAGCTGCTCCAGACTGAAGCTGACTTTCAACCACTCTCAGTTACTCCATTCTGGCAATACACGGGGGAGCTAAAATTTGTGGTTCAGACCTTGATTAGGGCTTGCCTGTGGAGGGTCAGCCTTCCTGCAGATCCTGTACAGTTACCTTTGACACACAGTAGGAGAAAGAAATTCTGCACATTTACAAGGTTAGTACCTATTGTAGTTTTACTGAACAGAGGCTTGACTAAGTAACTCTACTACTCACATATCATACAGACGTTATCTTGAGGTTATGTCACTTGACTAAGTAGCTCAGCAAGCTCTATCTTTAAAATCAGACAATGCCTATGTACATAAAGTGTGCCTTTAGTTATTATCTGCAAATAACCCTTTAGTAATGAGGTTTCAGATCTATTGGTTGAGTGTTGATAAATTCTCTGTGGAACTGACTTCAGCCCATTAAGCAAGCCTGCTTCTGCTGTCGTGGTTGTTAATTTGACAGGACTGTGTCACATTAAGTAGAACAAACATGTTTTCACCCACTCAGCCATCCAGAACCGACATGGCTGTTACTCTAACAACTGGATATTGATTGGAAGCATTCACCCTTTCTGACCTGGGGCTGGTACATGAGAACAGAGCCAGGACTGATTAAGAAATTGCATGTGTTTGTGCACATGTGTGCAGTGTTAACGGTCCACATAAATTTCAAGCCTTTTGAATTCATGTCATGTTAATGCTCTGAGCATGAGATCTGTCACTCATTTCCTGCAGGGGCCGTGAAGCCTCATTTATCTTGAATTATTTATTTGTCTGTATGCTTGCACCCATCTGGTCAGACCATGCTTTCAGGGTCCACTGCCCCATATTGAAAAATTTGTTTATTAGCTGTAGCTCTAATAAAAATGTCTCAGAAAATGTTGAATTTGAAGTGCTATTGGGATTTTCTTCTGGTTTTAATCTCATGTATGGCATAAATCAGTAGATAGTAGTGTATTTCTTTTGTATGTTCTTGATACAGAGACTATCTGTAACGGCTTACTTCCATAGAAAACCCAGAAAAAAGGAGCTAAAGGGGAGGAAAAAAAACCAACAAAACCAAGGAGAAAGGGGGATTTTCATGTATTTATGAGAGCAGGCTACCTTGCAATATATATGTTCACTAAACTGCACTTTCTGCCTACAAGTTTTGCTCTGTCACTCATATTATGTACACATGGTCTAGTCTGCTGCACAGAGAGGAGGAACTGGAGCCAACTCCTCCCATATCCCATGCTGGTCAGTGTGGAAGGAGTGCACTGCTTGCTACCAGTGGGTAGCAGGGGCCTTCTCTTTACGGTTAAGGGGAACCCTGAACTTGCAGGTAATTCCCCTGGGTTCAGCAAAGTTATTGTGCTGTCCCTCACCTCACCCAGGTGAGCCTGAATGAAGTTATGGGTTTGTTGATGGTTTGGTTTGCCTTTGATATTCTCCCCTCAGTTTGTTTTTCCTGCTGCCTCTTAGACTGAGGTATTCTATCCCTCAGGAAAATGTTATGCTGCATTTCCAAAATGCGTGCCAAGAGATGATGATAAATTTTGACTTGTGAAGGGAACTACTACATATATGTAATACATATTATAAGACTATATATAATCTTATAATCAAAAGTTGTGTTGTGGCAATCAAAGTGAGAAATGAGAAGTTCAGGTAAATTTAATATGATGAGAGAGGAATAATCATCAGGGCTTTTTTTTATAAAATAAAATATTCAACATATAAATATCTATTTTACATAACTTAATGTGGTTTGTTTTCTAGCACTAGTATAAATATAATAAAATATAGACATTAGTGTAAGTACATTATGACATACTAAATTGGAATAGCAGACAGATGAAAACTAAAATTACATTTTTCTTGCACTTCATCATGAAGAAGGATTGAGCAATGCAACATGGAAGAAAACAACAATGAAGTTTATCTGAAAACAGAATAAGTTTATGCACATGATGCATTGACATGAAATATATAGTACAGTGCTAAAAATTCAGTAAAACACAGGGGAGAAAAAGCTGCATAACTAAATAATAAATGAAAGCTTATGACCAACAAAATATAATGTTGATCAAAGAGGAAAAAAAAAAGTTATGTTCTGTATAGAAACTTGTCTGTTTACAGTTTTAGTGAAATACTTGTGCAGAGAAAGAACTTATTAAAAATCATTGCTTTCATGGAAAGAATCTTTCTACAGGATCCCTTTTATGTTGAAAGGGCTTTTATTTTCCCACCTTGCTATAATCCCAAGCATTTGAAACAACTACAGGAAATATTGTTTGAAGATCATTTATGAAGATTGTGTGGAGTAATGAAACTTAAATGTTCTTTTACTGTAGATTAGAACCTGTGAAGCAATCAGTCTCAGAAATATCTTTTGATATTCTCTTTTGTGGAGATCAGCTGAGTGACTATGATGATGGAAAGTGATGCTGGCATCACTGACTTAGAAGGGGATTAAAGATTCATGGGAGCTCTGCAGAGGGATGTAAGACTGGAAGAACATCAGAATAAACAATTAGTCACAGGGGAGATTTCTGCTGCAAATTTAAAATAATCAATAATCGCTTTTTCATACTGCTAAGCTAAAAATTTATTACACCCCAAAATCAGACTCTTCATTAATGAACAGTAGTATTACATCATATTATATACATATAATTATGTATATAAGGAAAAGCATTTATCACAATGTGATAAGCAATTAGTGTTTAATCGTGGCTGGTCAATAGTACTGTTCTAATTTTGCTATAATGTTTAGGTCTGATGAACATTTCATTTGGAAATGTCAGAGCACTATTCATTTCTAACTCACTTGTAAAATTAGCATTTTTACTTCATTAGTAAGGGCACAGAAAATTATTATTTCCATTTAAACTGAAATTTCTGTATTGGAGCATTTTTTAGCAGATGAAAAAATCTCAGGAAAATAAAGATGTTGCATTTGGAGAGTTCAGAAAAAAAAGGAAGCCCTCCTTCTTTTGGCTTTGTCAAGGCAAGCAAAATAGACAAAGATGTGTTCTCTGGCACAGCAGGATTCACACCTATAGGGTTAGAATATGTCCCTTCCTTTGGAGATGGTCTTGGCTTGTACTGCCTGATGAGAATTATTCTTGCCCAGTGCTGTGCCTCAGCCTCATATCATGCCCAAACTTTTGAGAATGTTGGCTGGCCCTGAGCAAAGGTGTTGGTTTGTTCACTTGCAGCAACTGGATGGGAGTTTTGGAGATCACTGGGTGCAGTCCCACTGCCCTTGAAGCAGGGCCAGTTTAGACCTGACTCCAGTTGCTGAGGAGCTTGTCCAGTCAAATGATGAATATATGCAAGGACAGATATTTCACAGACACTCTGAGCACCATCTCCCAGTATTTAACTGCTTCTGTGCTGAAAACAAATTTCCTAATATGCAATGACACTTTCCATTCTCATAACTTTTAACATTGCCTCTAGTTCCACCACTGTACACCCCTAAGACTATGACTGTTCTCCCAGTAGGTGGTTGAAAACATCAATAAGATCCACACTTAGCTTTGTCCCAGACCCATCTCTCTAAATACATCCACCTTCTCCTAGGACATATGTCAATGCCCTGGCCAGATAAATGGCCCTCCCCTAGGCTTCCTCATGTCAATGTCTTTCTCATGGGAAATTCAAACTTAGACACTACTCCAGATGCCCTCTTGCAAATGCTAATAGAGGAAAAACCCTTCTCTCAACTTTCTAGGTGCACTCTTCCTAAGAGAGCCCAGTGACATTGGGCTGTTTTGCTGGATGAGCACATTGCCAACTCACGTTCTGCTTGCCCACCAGGATGCCCGCCTCTCCTTGTGCAATGGTCCTTTCCAGCCAGCGGTGTCCATCCTGGGTTGCATGGGGTTATTCTATCCCAGCTTCATCACTGCTTTGGCATCAGATTCCTGTGTCCCACCCAGAAGTGGCCCAGAGGCCCAAAGTATCAGTATCAGACAAAAAGGCTGATCCTGTGGCTTTTGCTCACATTACAACTGTTCCAAGCTATTGATGCTTTCATTATCAGAAGTGTCATATCATGTGAAACTAATATGTCCAGCTTCAAGGAAAATAAATTATAGCTAAGAAAGCTGCTTGAACTAGGCCCTCATTTGAACTGCTCTGTGTTGCTTTGATTAAATCAACACTGGATGGGGCTACCAATAACATTAGGTTGGTTTGATTAAATCAGAATGCTTCAGACAATTCCAAAATACCTTTCGAGTAATAAAATATTCCACTATTGTCCTTTCCTTCACCTGGTTTCATCTGTCTGAAGGAAAAATAGTATTTCTGTATCAATGAGCAAAATGATTCTGCAAATTCTCTGTATCTGTTTGAGTGACAAGGAAACTGTTATTAGATGGGTATTCTGGAGTTAGGATATGGGACTAGTCTGTGGGTCTGTGCCTATCTTTACAGAAGAGCAAGACCTGCAAATAAAATAATTATTTACCCAATGAATTTTTGTATAAGAAGATATAATTTTGGTCTCTAGCAGAAAAAGATCAGAATCTGATCTTTATGTTTCAGATGTGTCCTTTAATTCAGATGTTTTTTCTTTTTGGAAAGTACATGCCCTTCTATCTTTCAGCATTCTTCCTGTCATTCTCAGACTAAATGCACAAGGTGTTTTTGTTATGTATGCCATAGGCAGCAATGGTTATGTGACTAGAATGAGAATAAATCTGCCTTACTAACTTCATTTTGATCATGCTCAGAAATCCCAGTAGTGATTTTGGTCTTCTGAACCCTTTACTTGAAATGAATGGGAATAAAGATGTCTATCTCATTGACCTAAATATAGTTCCAATGTGATTTATCCTGCAAAGGGGATTAGAGCATCTTAATGGTATGATGCTGCTTTTCTTTCAGTGGAGAGAAGTCGTTGATAAAATAGATGTTCAATTTTTCATCACTCAGTATATAATAACAGTCAGCAATTCATATATGAGTGCTCAAATATGTTACAGGTAGTGCTTGTGCCCCTTGCTAACTCTCACTGCACTTGGTTTAGGATTTCAGTATTTTCTTTAAAATCTCAGTTGCTAGATAAAACTCTTGATTTATATTTTAAGCTTATGGTACAATCTGGTGTATTTATTCAAGCAGAATTTGTTTCAATCAATACTCATTGGTTTTGGGTGCCCATTGTAATAAATGGATTTTCTTCCCTAAGTACGGACAGGTTCAGGCACGTCACCAAAACAGACTTTCTGATAATTTGAAACATAAATCTGTGGCATTACAAATACATTTTTTCCCCTTTTCTGCTTGACATAGCGGTTTCTTGTAACAGCTGGATCACTGAAAACATGATCACTTCTAAGAATTTTGCCTTAGTAGTGAAAGACTGATTTTAAAAATAAAACCAGAAATCTAAGTTTGCCAAATACTTTCAACATTTAGGGCACAAACTGGGATACATCCAGAGAAAGCTACTACTGTGCCATACTATTGCTGTTGTGCACACAAAAGACAATTTTGCTGTTTCATCCTTTGTTACTTTTCAATCATGCTGCATCCATTTATGAAAGCTTGAAAACTCTGTGAGAAAATATGTTCTTGTTGTTGGACATTCATCTGAAGAATGTGAATTATTAAGGGGGCAGTGGGATGCCTGTGGCATTCCAGGTAAAATTTTAATGTGTTTCAAAAGTATATTATCTCTTCAAATTGGGACAGCTAAGTAAAAAAAATACAATGAACAGTTTGGGATTTCCATTAATTCTGCAATTACCAAAGTGTTTGCAATTTTGAGGACACAAATGGAAATACGTCAAGAAGTTTCCAACATGTTTGGAATGCTGCCATTTACTGGTGGAGTTGATGACATCTGTTCAAGGACGATCTCATTGTTAGCTATTTTATCTTGGGCCAGCTCTTGAGTTCTGCTACTGTTGACTATGGGCTAGTACCATTCTCATCTCCTGTGTTTTTGACATTTCGGGGCCACAAATGGCTGCCAGTTCCTTTTGTGTACAATCTTGTATGACAAAACTCCTTTTTTTATTTATTTTGTGATCAGAGGGTATTCAGGACATGGATATGTTCCACCCATGAACATCACACATAACAATTTTGGGTACTAGGTGCATAGCAGAGGTGAAGAGGACAAGGAGAGAAGCCTTAGGCACTAAAATTAGGTAGATAGACTTCACTGCTGTTTTACTCTACCAAACTAGCTATGGATACCAGTTATGTGTTCTGTTCCTTTACCTTTCTAAATACTCTACATTAGAGCCCTTCAAAGATATAAATAAAAAGAGCAGAGTTTTAACAAGATAGAAATAATTTTGCGATAAAGATGAACTAACAACTGGCTTGGCCCTGTTACTTTAAGGTCATCTACACCAAGTAAGCAAATGCACAAATTACTTGTTAGTGGACTCATTAGGGAGAGTCAAAGAAAGTAGACTTTGATAGAAGGAAATTTCCAGGCAGAAGCCAACCAGTGGCATCAACAATCTGCTATCTTTAATGAGAATTCATATGAGTTTCTTTTCAATGTTCTTTATTCAGGCGTTGAAAACTGAAGTAGTTCTACCTGCAAAGTGGAACACCAAATTAGCTCCTACAAAATGTGTCAAGTTCTTTTCCTAGTGAATGGTCTCATTTTCAGTCAGTGATTAAAAACACAATTCACCTAAGGAAAATTAAAAACCCCTCTTATCTTCCATGGATGCTTTGCAGAAATTAATTGGGTTATTTTATTTTTTTTCAAGACACAGCAGTATTTGTAATGTAAACATTAAGCACAGTCTTGTTTTGTTTTGTTTCGTTTCTATATTCAGATACCAGGATTCTGCAGCTCATATACCATGGAAATTTCTGTTGAAAAAAAGATTTATTATTCACCACAAAGTAACTGATTTTTATCCATCATATACCACATTTTTAAAATTATATAATCAACAGCATTCTGCCTTTTAACTAGCTAGTTTGTGGTGTTGTTGCTGTATGAGAAAGGTTGAGTGACCTTACGTCCCTTTAAAAAGTACTAAATGAATTTTCAAGTCTCTGTCTCTTTAAGCAACACAAGTCCCATGTGTCCTAATGGATGTCCCTCTGTCTCAAAAGGATCCTTACCTTTAAATATTGATCAATTTCTTGTGAATGAAGCCTGCTGCTCAGTCAGTCTTCTGGGCTGTTAGAATTTCACAGTGTGGTGATACACCCATGTTGAACTGTATGTGGAGTAAATTAAAATTATTAGCAAGTCTTCCCTCTAAAGACCATTAGCTAAGCAATAAATCAACAAAGGATACCACAGCATGATGAAACTGTTGTAGCCCAGGGTTATTACAGCACATGGGGCACCATCAGAGGACTCTAATCCCTCTCAGGAAAAATAATTTATTACAGCAACATCCTCTGAACTTCCCTTATTGCTACAGAAATTACTGGGATGAAACATTTGGCAAAGCAATATTAGCATTGCTAAACAGATTGCATATAGTCACTTCCTCTCTGTGAATTCATATCGATACTTCCAGTAATGAATGCAACTGATTTTAAACCAGAGATGTGGTGAAAGCATGTCTTGTATTTCATGCAATTTGACAATAAAAATATTTCCTTTTAATTTTTATCATAACAGATCAGAAGAATGTGCCCAAACTAAGCATGAAATTCTTTATTCATGTTTAAAGAGTGTCCCAGTAATCTTTCTGTGTGCTTGAAATTATGCAAAATATTCTCCTGCCAACGGGATACTTCCATGCTTGGACAGAAGTGGAAGTGGGATTCTGATTGTACCTTTGACACATGTGTATTTCTCTGGAGACAGGTGGAAAGCATTAAGCTATCTTGAAAAGACTTCAGTGTCACCCAGTGCCGAAAATTTGCACTGTATTAAGCCACCACTGGTGGCTGTGTGCTGGTTTCTTGACAGACACCCATTGATAGGAGCCCGACATGCTTTGACTGGTGATCCAGGGAGAGATGGGTCTGTTGGGCCAAAGATGATGTGGGTGACTATATTTATTCCATCTGGGCTGAAAACAACTGGCTGCTCTAACAAAAGCATAGTAGCTGAGAGCAGCTGTGTCAAGCAATACTTTACTGCCTGAACAGTTGGGTTTCAAAGAGCATATAGGTGTCTTGGAGTGAGATCTGGCCCCTGTTATTTCCATATGTTGCCTTTCCTGAAAGTAAAAAGCAAAATGTCTGCTAGGCCTGTGGAGAAAGCTGGGGAAGAAAATCAGCTCAGAAATCTTTGCCACCCTTTTCAGTGTCAGATGAAAAATTTAACCACAGTTCCTGAGTCTAGGCTGGCCAAAGCTCAGATGTGATGAGGTACTCAAGTAAAACAAGATAAATGTGGGCAAGTGAGAAATTACTTCTGTAATCTAAATATGCAGTCACTGAATGCACTGGGCATATATCCAGAGCCATATATTCTCCCTCCTCCAGTTACATGACTACAAGGGTATCTGTTACATGACCAAAAGCAGACAGGCACCAGCATACAATGCACATACCCCAGGACTCACAGAAGTGAACACAGCATTGTTTTCATGTGTAAAAATGTTCTCACCCAATGATGCTATAAGCACATGTTCTGGTCAAAGATGTGGCACTTCAAGACCCTGAAGGCCAGAGAGGTTGTTTGACAGCTTGTGCCTGAAGGGCTTCCTGAAAAGAGGGAAGTGGAGATCAGGCACCTAATTGCCCACAGCCAGCCTCTGGACATCCATATAGGGACAAATTTTCTCATAAATGTTGTGCTGTTTATTTAAGTAAAGTTATGCAAAATTATGTCTGAGTGGTCATGTTATTTTGGTGCTTGTTTTCTACAGTGGTCAACATCTAACTGTTTTATTTTCTTAAGTAAATGTTTTAATAACCAATGTCTCCTGTAACTCCCAATTCTGTCTACAAAATCATATGTACTTCAAATTCACAAGGAATTCATTTATGGTGCTTCTGGACGCACAGACCATTGGAATTTTTGGCTCCTACTCTGTTAAATAGGCCCAGTTGGGCAAAAGCAGAGAAGCAATCATGCATGGGTGCACAATCAGATTTTTTAACTATTGGCCAGGATATCCTTAACAGAAATACCATAAACCTGTAAAAGAGTTACAGCTATTCCTGGTAGCGACAGTAAAACTTCAAAAGCTTTTAGTCTACCCTTGTCCTATAATTTAATCTTCTGTTTTTCCTTTGTGTATATTTCTCAGACAAAATGCTAACAGCAAAATCATTCCAGACATGTGTCTTCTATTAACTTGTTGAACTCAAGAAACTTATAACACTCCATTAGAATGATTTCCCCTCTCCCTAAGATGCCCTGCCACAAATCATAAAGCAACTTTAAACATTACTTGTTGTACCTGAAAATACTGTAGTCCTAAAAAAAAAAAGTCACTTGCCCTTTCAAAAAAGAGAAGTTTAATTCTGAACTGTGGCCCAGAGGCATTGCAGGCTTCTGCTCCAAATTATCGTAGATGAATTTGATAGCCTGGGGTTGTGTTAGTTGAGATTGATTGAAACATCAGTTGGGTCTAATCCTGCTGCCTGGAAAAAAAGGAATATAAATTGCAAGCAGAATAGTAGCCCTGAATGAGATGATCAATAAATAAGCTCTTCCAGAAATCTGTGGCATTACATTTCACATGAACTATGAACTTATTTAATAGGAGCTGTGCTAAAGTGACTATGATCCCTATCAGGAGGGAATGATTAATATTTTATTAGAGAAAGTTTAAGTTCATTTTTCAAAACCATGATCACACTTACTATTTTTATATGGCTCCTTGAAAGTATTTCCTCAGAATGAATCCCATGAATTTTCTTTTGTGTGAATGGAATTGAGCCTTCTAGTTAAAAAATGATGAACAGTAATTAGGACATAAATTATTTAAAGGTCTTGTAGTTTAAGCAGACATAAAAACTGGCAGGCAATTAAATTCATGGTAAACTCAAGGGGATACTGGAGGAAACAGGTGGAAGCAAGTATTTTATGAGACCTGAGGACAAGCTTGAGGGCTCAGGAGATGGTGGCGTGTGGACGAAAACTGGCATTTTTCAATCTAATGCTGGCTTAACAAGATGTATAGGAAACCTTATTGCACTGGTGTGCATGTCCCCTGTGGGGCAGAGTGAGGCTAGAGCTCCTCATTTAGAGCTCCAGATGGGAACAGCCAACCCCCTCTTTGAAAGCTTTCTCTTGTTTCCGTCCCTTTGTATACATAAATATTTGTGATGTGCATAGGCTTTGGAGACCAGTTTCACAGCTACTGTGAAATGGAGCAGAGCAAAGAGCCTTCTGACAAATGAGCAAAGCTTGCCAGCATCTATGACTTTAGTTAGAAATGTAAATGCTAAGGGCTCTAATACATTGTACCTACCCTGTCCCCAAAGTAGGAAAATTAGGATAAATAAATATTGCCACAATCTCTCTTCCTGGTGGAAAACCCCTTCTTTTTATATTTTCAGCAAGTACAACAACGATTGTTTGATAGTCATTTGCTTTTTCATGCTGGAATTATTCCAGTTAGTAAAAGTTTACCTAGAAAGGGATATGTGGTGGAAAACCTGCAATTATTTATAAATTTGTAGAATATCTTTGTAGAATAATCTACATTTATTTTAAGAAATGTGCAAAAAATTTGTTAAACCAGAAATCTGTTTTTATTATCAGTACGACCATGCAGTATGTACAGATCTACACATTTTTATTCTCCTTACTTAAGTGTTACATTTGTAGTAAGTAGTATAAACTGATAGGTGTGGTCAACCAAGATGGTTTATTAAATGCATCTCTAGTCATTATTTTCTTCGCGCATTGAGGAAAAGATTTCCTTTCACCACCTTATGCTACCTGTGTTTAATTATGTGAGCAAGCTGAAGACACATAAAACTATCTACAAGATTACCATGAAGCTATACAATGAATTTCTTCAGGTTGCTGAATCTGTCTTCGTGTTTTGATATAGCTCAAGATAGGTAGGTAGGTTGGTAGGTTTGTTTCTTCTTATTCTCTGAGCTTGGGACTGACGAAGAGTCATCTAATGTAATGCAGCACAGATCTTATGGCAACCTTAGGTGGCAGCATTTTTGATAATTTTTAGGGGATAATTTTTATCCCCTAAACCGTTAGGTTGTAAGATCTGACTAATGCTTTGTGAATGTGAAAGTTTAGATATTAAATTCTGGATCCTCATGTTCCATGTATTCAAACAGTGCACTAAAATAATAGTGATCCTTAATTTGGTGGGGGTGCTCAAATGTAGTGATCCCTTATTTCGGAGAATGCCCTGATTCACTGCCAGGAGGCCTCTACAATTTTGGTGCCAGACGTAGTCTTGGCCCATGTGAAAACATTACTGCATTGCAAAGAACACTCTAATACTATACAAGTCATTACAGTAAAGTATGCTACGGCCTTAACATTTTTACAACAGCTTTCTTTATCTTTTGAACAATTTAAATAAGGTTAAAATCAATGGGGATGCATAGCAGGTCAGATCTTGGCCCTGTGTTATGAAGTGTACACACTGATTTGTACCATTTTGTGATGTAAAATAATACTGAAAGCTATTAAGGCACTGCTTTCTTGTTATAATCCACATCAGATTGCTGTACTGCAAAAACATACTTAAAAGCTCCAGAACCCCCTGAAGAATTGATTACTTTTAGATCTTTGGAGGGTTTGTGCCTTTTAAATCCAACCATATTTCTTTAACTAAACCTGGATGTGTGTAACTGTTAGCAATAATAAGCTATTTTGCATACCCAAGGAAAGCTTTTATCTTGCATTACAATTTAGCACAGAATACACAGTGCATAGCTGAGCAAAAGTAGTTTTGCCACTAATGAAAACAATCCTGGACTTGGCAGGAATACTAAAAAATCAAATTAGTAGGCTTACCAATATTTTCTTCTTTGCTGAATAATGAAACTACAGCTAAACACAGAGATCAATAATATATATTATTGCAGCAGAAAGAATTTCCTTTTTAGCTTTTTAGACATTATCGTAAATCTTAAGGTATGGTTTTCAGAGTTGAACAGGGTATTGGACTATTTCATTTTTATTTCAATGGGAAATGAACACATAAATCCCACAGGCTTGGATTTTCAAAGCATCTTGAGGGACTGCTGATTTTATTCACGTTTCTTCACATTTAAGGAAGAAAATATTTTAAGTGAATATGCCAGCAGTGGTGTTCACAAATACCAGCATTGTAAAAGTGTTTTTCTCTCTGGGAGAAAGACAGCATAGAAGTAGATAGTGGTGACTAAACAGTCTCATATATAAAAGATACAGGTGGTCACTATATTGCCAAAGTTACTGTAGCCATATCTGTGATTAGGACTCCACTACACTAGGTACAGTACATACAGTATAAAATAGTTCATATCCCCCCAAATGCATAATATCCAGATGGAAATGAAGGATGAATGAAAGCATTACCGAACTAACCTTACATATGGGAAGCTGAATCAACTGATGTGGAGGCTCTTAAAGTGATATATATTAAAAATACCTTATTATGACTTCATCCTTTGCTTCAATATCTACTTCATTTGGGAATTTACGTGTCATGTTAAAAAAAATATATATTTAGTCCAAGATCTTAAATTACCCATTTTATTTCTATTTAATAGGAGTCTAATAACTTCAAAGATCGTAGAATCATAGAATTGTTTCAGCTGGAAGAGACCTTCAAGATCATCAAGTCCAACCTTATTCCTAGCCCTATTAAAACCACTAAACTATGACCTTACGCACAACATCTACCTAGTTCTTGAACACATCCAAAGATGGCAACTCCACCATGTCCCTGAGCAGGCTGTTCCAAGGCCTGACAACCCTTTCAGTAAAGAAATTCTTCCTAATATCCAGCCTGAACCTCCCCTGGTTCAGCTTCAGGCCATTTCCTCTTGTTCTATTGCTTGTCACTGGGGAGAAGAGACCAACTCCCACCTCGCTACAACTTCCCTTCAGGTAGTTGTACAGAGCAATAAGGGCTTCCCTCAGCCTTATTTTCTCAAGGCTAAACAGCCCCAGATCCTTCAGTCTTTCCTCATAAGAGATGTGCTCCAAACCCTTTACTAGCTTAGTAGCCCACCTCTGTACCCTCTCCAGCACCTCAACATCCTTCCTGTAGAGAGGGGCCCAAAACCTAACACACTATTTGACATGCAGTCTCACCAAAGTCGAGTAAAGAGGAGTGATCACCTTCCTGCTCCCACTGACTACACTATTCCTGATACAGGCCAAGATGCTGTTGGCCTTCTTGGCCACCTGGGCACACTTCTGGCTCATGTTCAG
>VWZY01009832.1:259687-269781 GCA_013399075.1 Chloroceryle aenea | reverse complement strand
CTCCCCCCCCCTCAACCCCCCCCCCCCCTCCCCTCCCCCCATTTCTCTCTTCCTCCCTTCCTTCTGGTTTTAGCCATCAGCCAGTAAATCACTGTAGAATAATAAATATATTGTCAGTTCCTCCTGCCTGAAGCTGTTGAGCAATGAAATATTTATGAAGGTCTGCAAGACATAGGAGGCAAGTCTGAGGCAAGGGAGAGAGCCTACTGCTTAGTGATAGCATTAAATTAGGAAGGATGAGATATGCTTCTTATTTCCAATCAATAAGTAATATAAAAATTTAATTATTTAGTGGAGTAGGTATTAGGAATCTGATCTCTTTATTTTGATGTGACACCAATTGTGTTGCTATTTCAGGTTCTTATTTCAGAAATAAATTATGCAACTATGTATGTTAATTTATGTATAGAGTGTTGCACATGGGAACTATTGTCCTACCTTAATATATAGTATGATGGGACCATTGCCATTTAGGCATATGTATATGATATGCCATAGTATAGAGATGCATTCTATGCCCAGTGCTCAGCAAAGGTTGAAAAGAAAATCAAACAATAGGAATTACCAGAACAGGAAAAGATAGTAAGGAGAAAACTGCATTAAACCATTGAATACATCAATGGTTTGCTGACACCAGAAATGTTGTGGACAGCTCTGGTCCTCTGACCTCACAAAATGTATAGTACAAACTGAAAAGTTTCAAGAAAAGGAATTCAAAAGAATAGAATGACTTCCACACAGAGGATAACTGTGTAAGCTAGTGATCTTAAACATGGGGATAAAGCAACTTAATCAAGACAGAAGTCTTCAAAATCATGAGTAGTCCATGTGTAAAGGTGTTCCAGGATCTCTTTGGTCAGATTGTTAGACAATTGATATTCTAACTTTTATAAATTAGAAATGACTGTGTACTTGTGTCCTTATCTTACACTGTCCCAGGCTTCAGCCACTCCCAGATTCCAGTTACCTCTGGAGGATATTGAGAAATCAGATTTGCAGATTTCTGTATATATAGAATATAGTCATAAACATCAGTAAGTGATAGGTGGAGGGTCCCATTTGTCCTCATTTTTAACAGACATATTTAATCTCTTTCTCCACAGAATCATTAGTACCTTATTGTTCACTGTGGCTCATTTTGAAGTCGCAGTATGATAATTCTATTCTAAAGTGTCATTGGAATCTCTATGGCTATTCTCAGATATATTTGTGTAGGGCTTTGGATGATTTTTTCCATTCTTCTAAGAATTAATTTTGCTCTAGGTTGTCAACCCATTGATGTCAACATGCAGAACCAGCGGGTTATTTAACAAAAAAAAAAAACAAACAAACCAATAATAAAAACCCACAAAACATTCTGACAAAGTTTCTGTTATTTTTTAGCACTTGCCTACTAGATCCTAATTTAATCATAAACTTAACCTCTATACTGATAATTTCTGACTTTCTATCTTTCCAAGATCTAGAACAAGATCCATTGTACTGATTATATCTGACAAAACAGTGGCATTTTCTCTTTCTTCATATTTCTTCTCATTGTTGGAGTTCCTATTAAAGGACCTCAAAACCTACTATTCTAGACCTTACTCATATTCTGGATCCATCATGTATTTTAATATTCTCAACATTATCCTTGAACACCACATTATAATAATAATACACTTTATTCTTTCTTCATCATCATTATACTCCATTTCTTTACAATATGCTGCATGGTAAAGAAATAAAAGGGGCAAACTCCAAGTGGTTCATTTTTGGTGTTTTTGAAGAGAAAAGCTTTTTTCCCACCTTGTCAACCAGCAATGACATTATACAATACTTTAAGAGGTGTTCTTTTTGTGCACAATGCCCTGGTGACACAAACCAGAGCAGCAATGGCAGCAGCAGAAGCAGCTAGATGGTAGCATGTTTTTTGGTGGATGAAAAATAAGAACTTGCTGAACCTGTGAGAATGTGACCCATAGGAGAACTTGCTGCCAAATTTCTTTCTTTTATATCTTTTCCTCTTTCTTTTTCATTATATTTGACATTTTCCCAAGACTAAGTTTTGTTAACTGTAAGTAGCTTATGGCAATGAACAGGACAAATGGGGTCTGCTCTGATATGTAAAGTAGACAAAGAAAATATGCCAAAAAAGCTCTTTTCAAAAGCTGGAAAAAAACATTTGTGAGGTGCTTATCACCCCTCCTTGTCTACAGATGCTGTAGAAGCTGAAGTTCTCTATTCCTTGAACAGTTGCTTATACACAGAATCAAGTGTCATTAATGTCTGTCCCTAATTAGAGCTGGTTTATTTTTCTCTTTGTACCTTCACTTGACAAAGAGTACCAGTCTTGGCTTTCAAATTAGAAATTACCCATACTCTCTTTAGCTGGACTCCATTACTATCTATATGATCCAGCAGAGCTTTCACATTAAACCTATTACACCCATGTTTATCACATGTGCTGTCTTAAATCCAGATGCTAACTTTCATTCATGTGCCCTTTAAGAGTCAAAACCAGGGTGTCAAACAGACTATTCATGTAATAATGGTTCCACATAGAGAGAAAACTAAAGTTTTCCTAGTTTTTTGTGATGATGGGTTCTCAACACGATTGTCCTTAAATAGGTGATCTATATAGATATAAAATTTAAAGACATAGATATAAAAATGTTACTAATTTTCCTTTTTAAAATGCACTCAAAATTGCTATAGAGTTACTACTAGACCTTGAGATGTCTTGGATGCAGATTTCAGAGATGGATTCAAACATCCAGTGTAGAAACATGAGGTAAATTGAGTTAATTTGGCCGAGAAGCGATGTATTAAAAGGCAACCATTGGATCATCAGGAAAAATCCACCAGATTACTTCCATTTTCAGTACTTCCAAATTTCTGATTAATCCTGATGGTAGACAGTAGTGGTAACATCACTTCAGCTTGCTTGTAATTCCTGTTGCTGTACGGTTGGTGAGGAAGAAGAGGTCAGGCTTTTGTACCGAGCCCATCTTTCTACCCTTTATTGTATGTCAAGCCCAATGTGCAGAAAGATTCTGTGCAAAAACAGTGTCACAGGTTGTAATTGATGTGAAACAGAAAAAGCACCATCCCTGTTTGCCTCTCTAGTGCAGAGAATAGCAACAAGGCTGCCTAACGGGCTTTGCTGCTCTGCATGTTGTGAGCCACACAAAAACGCAGTAGTTGCATTAGTGAAACAGGAGAAGTGATGAGATAGATACCTTACCTCCTGCTCCTGCTCTCCCTACCACCCCCACATATGTAAGCAAACATTTTGTAATGAAAACTTTTTGTATTTTGTCCATGCTTTCATGTCCTTCCCAAGTCACACACTAGGCACTACTTTAGATCAACCTAAATGAGAACTTTAGAGAGAGAGGTTTCTCATGAGAGAGATATTGTGCCATAGGTAAAGACAAGCTGCTTCAAAAGCATAAAGAGTTCTGTTCAGCACTGGTGTTTCGGTTGTGACCAAAGATTAAAACACAAGATTAATGGAAATTGTTGCATCCATATTTGAGAAAAACCCAGAATTTCAAAATCAGATTCATTCTGGTGTTTCTGTGGCACTGCATGATTTTAAATTCATGCATATGAATACCTTCTTAACATGTCTATCCAGTGCTTTGGGCACTGTTTAAGGAAATAATCAGTCATTTTTGCTTAAATTATTTACAAAGTATATGCACCTTCTGTCCTAAGGTTTTTAAATCTAGTCTGTCATTTGTGCCCACTGAGCTATTTCCAAGCAAATGTGTTTTCACTCTTACAGTTGACTAGCTTGGGAAGTTTTGACATGATCTTTTCAGTCCTAATGTTCTCACACCTGATCTAATGTGAGATGTACTCAATAAGGAAGTTGCTAAAGCTTATTATCAGTTATCTGTGTGCATCTATGCATGCTTCTTTAAGAAGATGATCTATATCTCTGCAACAGCTTATGGTTATCATGTGATGCAGGAATTGCCATGGTAACTACCTGTATGCATTTCTTTACCAAACAGCCTAATAAGGTAAGAAAAACTGCATAAGTTGTTGGCAACACAAGTTACAGCTACCCTTGGTTTGTATAGCTCAGTCACTCACTATGAGAAAAGCATTGTCATTGTCTTAGGATAGAATGCTTATTTTTTATACATTAAATGCAAAGGAGACATATTTTATTGGAACGTAGGCTGGACTTCTTGCATACTCGTGATTTACGGCACAGAAGAATATCCTTACTTATGCTTAGAAATGTGAAAGAAAAGAGCACTTTTGCTCATTTATCTCAATAATAAACTATCAGGCATTCTGTATTCCCCTGTAACGTTTGTGCAACAATGAAAACATTCCTAAAACAAAGAAATTCACAGGCTGATGTTCCCTGGGAAAATATGTAAGCAGTTTTTAAAGCGTTTTTTTCAGGAATATGCATGTAGAAAATTCAGTAATTCTTCACATAGGATTACTGTGCTTCTTCATGCATTTTTCTTTAAAATGCTGCATTTTGAGAGGTGTAGAACCTGAAATGCAGATGTTGGGTTTTAGGAGGTAATAGCTATACTTAGAAATGTATATGCCCCTAGTAATAGAATTCTAATGTCTTCCTGCAGAGTTCCTATGTGAGAGCGCTGCCAAGATAGACGGCAGCAGGATGTGGCATGTAATCTCATTCACTGGCAATTGCTCTGATCCTTCAAGGGACATTTATTACTCATTCATTACATGTCTGCAAAGCCAAGAAGCTCAAAGTGGTTTACTGAAGTGCCCAGAAAAATTTTGTTTCTTGCAAATTCACTGTTTAAATGAGAACAATAGAATTTTTATTCCTTGAAGGATGCCTCCAAAAGGAGGTGGAGAAATATTTCTTCCCTTCAAATTATTTAAAGCTCAACATGATTGTTTAATTTTAAATCCTGTGAGTTGCTGAATTTCTTCAGTGCCCGCAGCCTGATGTTACACAAGTCCCATTTACAGATGTGAGAGTGAAGAAATGATAAGTGTCATTTCCAGCACTTCAGTCACAATTTCCAGACTCTGATGAGTCAGTGCTTTGCTGGAATCAAGAATTAAATGGTGCTGAAATTAATTAAGTCTAACTCAATTAATCAAAATATATCCGTATGTGTCTATTTTTCTCTTCATGGTTCAATAGCACATTAGAACAGGGAACTGAGTTATCTTCCTAGCTCTGCCAGTAGCCTACTGGCCAAACAAGTCCTGGTCTTTTCAGTTTGCTGTACTTGAATTTTCCTTCCTGTAAGAGAGCATAATTCTTTCTTTTCGCTGTGAAGATTTCTTTTTGTTCACTCAGGTTACACACAAACAATCAGTAGCTTTGCTGTCATCATCATGAAACAAAATATTAGATGAGTTAGATCATAGCCCCATCTTTCTTTGATCTCTACTCTTCTTCCCACCATCAGGGACCCAGACAAGTGAATCAGCCAATCTGCATGGTCACAGAAGTGAAATCACTGAAGCAGTGATCAGCTTTACTGATCTCTCAGCCCAGCACATTCCACATTTTATCTCCAAAATAAGTGCCAAGTGACTGGCCATTTCACAACACAGAGGAACTTACATAATGAAAAATATTCTCAAGGAACATTTTCCAAAAGCAGTGTAAAGAAATAAGGACTACACATTTTTAATATATATATATATAGTTCTTTGTGGAAAAAACATTATGATAAATGCTTCATTCACAATGATTTGTACTGTCTTAGTGTCTTGTTTCAGGTTTATCATAATTTTATATCTTCAACTTGAAAGAAATTGTAATAAAAATTAAATTGCCCAGATTCCAGACTTGCCACACCTGAACCTCGAACTACTATCACCATGTAAATTCCAGACTGGCAGAGAGCAAAGAAGAAGAAAAAAAATATTAGATGTCTCTCAACTTTGAACAGATAATTCTGGCTTTAAAAATAAAAGAGATTTTGTATCTTGTCTTTCTCCTTGTCAACATCACAGTCTACCAGCTGCCAGATTTAAAAGCCCCACAAGGCTGCATTATTTTCCAGTACTGAGACATGGACTGACATCTCTCCTTATATAAGACCACAATTAACTGACTTTTTTCTTCAGTTAGTTCTAGTGATTAAATTAATTACCTTGGCAGTGCCTGCTGTACACAGTAACCACCTCTACTCAAGGGTCTCTAATACTTACCAATTTGTATTTCTTTTTCTGAATTTCCACTGAATTTTATTTAGAGAAAAAAGTTATTACTATTAATCTACTACTATTTATCTTCTCCCACTCAAGTAGCCTTTTGTATGGCTTTTGAAAGTTGCCAGATATGACACTGAATTGTCAGGGATCTTGACATTATGAGCATTCTTATGACCATCAAGTTGCTTACAGTACGTGCTAATGCTTTAAGGAGAAGAAAGAAGTTGGATGAATCTGGTGTTTTTCTCTGGTATTGATTGTTCTCTGAGTGTTGCAGGAACCTCTTGGCAGGTTCAGAGTGATAAAAGAAAAAGGTCTTATTGAAAAATAGTAAAAAGTACTGCAAAAACTAATGTAAAAATGCTGTTCAAGTAGCAAATAAGTTAGGACTAAAGATCTGAAGATGCAAAAGTTGAAATATCTTCAAAGTTCTCAGCAATGTCTTTGTGTACGTTGTGTGTGCAAAATGAGTGCAAAATGTGTCAGATGATCATGGGGAAGTGTTATCATACATATACACAAACTGAAACTTCAGAAGCATCTATAACTCATGTATTTCCCAAATGTCAAGTGCTTAATTAATATACTATTTTCACCTGATATATGAAACTCAGTATCAGGTATTTTTCAAAGAAAAAAAGAAAAACTAAATTATGTTGTGTGAGATTTTAGCAGGCCTCTCCTTGTACAGTGGCAGTGGTGTGTAAATCCTTAAGCAGTACGTAGCTGCCTCTAAAAATGCTATGGTAGCATATCTACTGTCATCCTTAAAGGGGCTCAGCACAAAGCAGTGCTCAGTGTTGTATTTCTCTTAGTAAAGGAACTGTGTTCTGCTGAGCCAGGTGAGAAATGGGCTGCTTTGCATATGTGCTACATCAGACAATGAAACAATAGAAATGCTTCTTGATGATCTCATAGCATTTCCTATTTCCAGCCTTGATGGCTGCTCCCAGCAGTTTCCACAGTTGTCTGTACAATAGCTGATGCTGCTGGAGGATAGTGTGTATCTGTTCCTAGACACTCTGTGTAGGGAAATTAGCCAGATCATTTTTACTGGTAGTTTTTGGTATTTGTTAGCAAACACTACAGCAGAATAATTAAGACTTGGTAACAGTGCATGCTTTGGGTAAATATAAAAATAATTTATGAAAACAAGAAAAAAAATTGGTCTAAAGATTTTCCTCTTTAATTAATGAGCTGTCTAATTATAATACATACTATTAATAAAGTTATATTTATGATTATGATCCATAATATTTTCTAAATGTTACTAAATGCCATTTCAGGTATATCATATGTATAATGACTGGGTAATCTATATTTTTATGTCTATTTTAAAGACCATCCAAGCAAAACTAAGAAAGTGATGTAAATATAGCAGCATAACTACGTGGTGAAGACCTGGAAGATATATTTTGAAGATGCATGTCTCAAGCTAACAACCCTTCACCTCTCCTCATTTCATCTGCACTTTGGCCTCTAATCTGCCTCCACAGGGACTAGAATTCATATTCCAAACCACTGAGCAGCTGTCAGAGAGGTCCCATTATTATAATTTTATTTTTAAAAAGGCAACTTGCCATAAAACATGCCAAGTTATTTTTAATTCTCACATGAAGGGAGCGATGAGTAGCAGATACACAGTTTGAAGTCAATTCTTTTGTAAGGAATCCTTCGTTCTCCCTTGCTGCCCCAGTGACTAATCCCTTCCCCTCCAAATGCTGAATTTGTCAGCAGAGCATATGACTGGGGGGAGGGGGAGGAAGCCACCCGTGCACACTTATTTTGGTGGTGCAGATTAAAAATTAGGTTGCCATGGATTTGCAAGATCTTTTTATGCCAGAGTCCTGACAGTATGATTTTGAAACAGAAGAAAGGGAGAAATATTTGGTTTAATAAGCTTTCAGTATACAGTGGGAACGTGTGCTTGTGAGAGAATACAAGTGAAGCTCACCACATTTCCCATGTTTGATGATGAATGGTGCTTAAAGTTTTAGATCAGGCAATTATTTCTCTTCATACCAATGTATTCTATCTGCAAATCCTGATAGAAATTCAGCTTGCTGAAGGGAAAATCATAGCAGCTTTCATGTCAAACTCCTGTCCTTAGTGTATGTGATTCTATATCGAATCAACTTGGCATAGCATGGGCAGACTGGCAGCTTCCAGGAATCAGAAATGAAGGATGTGAGATGCGTTTCAGAAGTACACAAAAGCAGGAGTAGCTACAAGTATGGAACTACGCTTAGAGGGTTTGACCTTTGGCACTTCCTATTGACAGTTCTTTTTTTCTGTTATCTAATATTGTAGCTACACTTCTGGGTTTTGTGTACTCCAAAAATGTAGCTAATGGCGAATTTTTCTCTTTAAAAATATCTGTTTATAGGAACAGATAGTACTAAATAAAAGATGGGAAGGCAACTGAGAAATACCAGAGGCAGGTAGATGACACAATTCATGCCTCTAGCACTTCATTCTTTCTGTAAATAAAGGACAACATCTTCAGACTATATACTTCACCACTAGATTGGCAGCTTTGAGATAGAAAAATGTTTTCATATCGTCATGTTATTTATTTTATATTCAGATTTTTTCTCAGAATTTAGATGCCAAAACGTTCTTTGTCAGTTGTACAGTATGTACAATATCCCCTTTGCTCAGAACCATTCATAATTCATTGTCTGGATTGGACTAACTATATTTCTCATGAATTTACAAATAAGTGAAATTTCTTGTACTCTAGTGTCTCCTTGTGGAGTTGCCTTTTTTAAACTGAACTCCTGCATGATTCACTGTTTGTCAAAGGTATTTTTGCTACATTTGCTTTAATGTACATACACGTTTTGATTCTTAGGTAAATAGCTATGAAAAACAACACAGATATTTGAAGACAGAAGTCCTTTATAAAGTAGTTCATCACTTTCATTATATTCACTTTCAAACTGATCTGTTTCTTGCAATTTTGCCTGACTTTTTTTCAATGTGTGTTAACTCATACAAAATGCACATAATGAAGTCTTTCAAAATTTAAATGGCAGGTTTATTCAGGTTGCTCTTAGTCTTATTGAACTGTCTTGGATCATCTAAAGACAGTAGAACTACTCTACCAAAGGTGAACAACTCTGGCTTTGCAACCCTATTGCTTTTTTACTGTGGACATATGTCATTCACTTCTGTCCATTTCTGCCACATACATAACAAAATTAAGATGTTCTTTCACAGAGTAAGAAGCAAACTTTTCACAAATTGATAATAACTTTCTTAGACAGTTAAATCCATATGCAATACTTGAAATATTGAAATATTTGGGCTCCAGAGTAGCATGTACATTGTGTTTATCCATTGAAATTTACCAAAAATGCCATTTCATTGTACTCAGATACGAAAATATTTCTCTCCATGCACTGAAATATATTCAACATGGGGTTCCAGCTCATGGAGAACCCCTGTGACAAAGATTCCATGGGTGATGTAGACCATTATGGCTGTTATCAACCACAGAACAGGTTTAGCATATGGGTGGACTAGGTACAGCAATTTTACTATCCAAATGGTCCTCTGGACTAAGGAATCAAGCGAATAACCTTCCCTGTCATTGGTTGAGACTGAGAGAGCCTGGCTCCATCCTCCTGACACTCACCCTTTACATATAGAAAAACATTAATGAGGTCAGCCCCTCAGCCTCCTCCAAGCTAAAGAGACCCAGCTCCCTCAGCCTTTCCTCATAAGGGAGATGTTCCACTCCCTTAACATCTTTGTGGCTCTGTGCTAGACGCTCTCAAGCAGTTCCCTGTCCAGTACTGGGGCCTGTTCTCTCCATTATTAATGATCTGGATGAGGGGATTGAGTGTGCCCTTGGTAAATTTGCATATGACACCAAGCTAGGTGGGGGTGTTGATCTGCTAGAGGGGAGGGAAGATTTACAGTGGAAT
>VWZY01009832.1:225175-259021 GCA_013399075.1 Chloroceryle aenea | reverse complement strand
GGGAGGTTTAGGCTGGGTATTCGGAAACATTTCTTCACCAAAAGGGTTATCAAACACTGAAATGGGCTGCCCAGGGCAGTGGTGGAGTCGCCATCCCTGGGGGCATTTAGTGTGTGGACCTGGTGCTCAGGGACAGGGTTTAGTGGTGAGCTTGCGGTGTTGGGTGGAAGGTTGGACTGGATGATCCTGAAGGTCTCTTCCAACCAATACATTCTGTGATTCTGTGAAATTGAGATTATAGATTCAGCCTGGCAATTGCAGTTTTGGGATGATGGAGAGTGAGGCAAGGAGCACAGGCTGGGGATTGGGCACCACTGTTCTTGTAAATTCATTACACAGAAACAGTTTCTACAGATGAATAGAAGTGACCTGTCACATTAGGTGAAAAATCAGTGTGGTGACTGAGGCAGAGGACTGCTAGCAAATGGAATTGAGCTTTTGTCAGAGACTGTTGAATGCCATCCCAATGAACTGATTTCCTTTCTTATTCCAAAACTTCTAAACTGAAACTAAAGAAGATATCAAACAAAATAAGAAAAACTCACAGATATTAAATAACTGTATTTCTTATCTCTGGAAGGATATTGTGAGATGATACAATCTGATTGTACTATACCTTGTACTGATGATGCATCTGATTGATGGCATTAGAGCATTTGCTACTGCAGCAAATATGGAAGGCTATGTTATAAACCTAGGTAGTTTTATTTGTCACCATTTTTTCCGAAACTCTGGATTAAAACCTCTCAAATTATAGCCCTATATATGAGTTATCATCTTCCTTTTTGAGCTAGCTCTCTACCTAAGTATGCAGCCAAAGCCCTCTTAGATTACATAGGTGCTGAGGAAATGCGGATCAATGTCTGAAGCACTAGGACACCGTAGTGCTGTGGATTACTTCAGACTAAACAAGGGAATTAATCATTCTGTCTTCAAATCAGGATTTAAATGGGGTGATAACACTGAACAAGGAGGAGAAAACAACATATTCAATAGCTGCTCATTAATTCCTGTTATCCATTTGTGTACTCAGTGACACAGAGGTCTTGAGGAAAAATACATTAGTTTGTCATACATTGTTCCAGAAGGTGTGTGGAAAAGGAGCTGATGAGGGTTATACAGGCAAATTTTAATTCTGATGTTTCCTAACTGTTCACACTTGTCTTGGCAATCTTGAATCTTTATACACACGCATATGTCTATACATATACACACACAAAGCAGCAACCAGAAATTTTAGCGAGTGCTCAATTTTTAGCACATGCTCAGTTTGATGTCTGAGCAGCTTCTGGAGGCAATAGAAGGCAGGAGGAAGTACAAGGATGTTTTATTCTTCTGTCTGTGCACTTAAACTTGCTTTTAAACCTGAAGAGAAAAAGGAGACACAATTTTCTTATTTTCTCTTCTGTAAGGTATAATAAATCTAACAATACAAAACAGGCAATGGTGAATATTAATGCAAGAACCATAAGGTACATTTAATTAGCATTAATAGAGTTTTAAAAGTAACACAGATAAACAAATCTGAACTGTTATATTATGTAGACATCTTAATTTCTTCCATTTAATATATAAATTGTCACATTTTTTGTATCATACCAGATGGAGGATCATTGAAAAACATGTTGCTTTTAAAAATTAGATAAAAATCAATTAGTAAGAAAGGATACTGCTAAAAGATGATGCTTTGTAAAGTCTGGGTTTGCCTACCTGGAAGGGTGGCACCACTATGGGTTACTCAAATCCTAATGGTAAAGTGTGACATGAAATTTGTGCTGGCAGCACAGGCCTTCAGGGTCCTTATTTTAATATGTCTGTGGTCAAAGCTCTTCTCTGAACCTGTTGTTCCTCATGCCAAAGGGAAGAACAGAGCACTGCTGCAGCAGCACTGCCCACACAGCTAACGTGGTGCAGTCTCAGAGGAGCCTTCGATGGAGCTTTGCTGCCACATGATAGTAAATGTCATTCATATCCTAGGCACAGAGAGGTGAGGAAGGAGAGAGCAAAAGGAGAAAGGCACTGTCAGTATATAACCATAAGCTAAATTACTATTGTACCACTATAAAGGGTCAGGTTTTTTCATTTTTGCTATTTTTTCTAAGTAAAACATTACATTTACTGGAAATCAAATATTAACTTATAGCTAAACTTACCCCAAGCTCTGCCTTTTGTCAGAGGTGTTACTGGCAATCTCTGTTCTTTCTACAGATAGAGAATAATGAGAATACTGTCTGCAAACCAAAATGTTCATTTGTAAATGCCCTATTAGGAATATAATTTTGTTTTCATATATTCAATTAATCACAAGAACAGCAGAGGACAAATTAAATTTGTTTTTCTTTTTATTGCATACAGGATAAAGAGTGCTTTAGAGATTAACTGTAAACCTGTTCTAATTAGTGGCCAAAAGCAGATCAATAATTAATTTGTATATATCTTCTGTACTTTGCTAATAATCACAAATTAAATTAATGGCAATGCACAACAAATGAAATGATGGACTCTGGCATTTTTCTTCAGGAGATCAACATCATTTCACTACAGATGACACAGTCTCAGTGAAACCTATGCTGTTTATTCAGGCAACAAGAGCAAAGACCCTCTTAACGGGCTGTCAGGCTTCAAGCTACTCTGTAAACACTGTTTGTCCATATAAACCCTAACACATGCACATCTTTTGAAAAGAAACATTAGCTCCTAATAAAAATTACATAGATCTTGCATTTAGGAAGCAATTAAAGTTTCCCACAAGTGTCTATAGTCTGTTATTAAGAGAGTTAAATTTCAAATATCACCAATACAATTTTGCTAATTGATTTTATCGTATTTTTTCTGACATCTGGTTTTGCATCATGTTTTGATGGTAGCCTTTAAATCCCTCCCCTTAGTCAGCTGGAGGATTCTTTTATGTCTCATTCTTTCTCACCCTTTCCTTTCTCTGTATATCTTTTTGATTATTTTTATGAGATTACTCCAGGACAAATAACAGGATTTGTGAGTTTATTGCAGAAAAAGAAAGCTAAAGTTGCTTGAAAAGAAAGAAACCAGAAAGGAAATAGTAATCCCACAGGGAATGATTAAGCCATGCTACCAACGTGTTGCCATTAATCAATTTCTAGATGATCTACTATGTAATTTTTATAATTTAACTGAAAGTGGTAGATTCACAAGACTAAATGAATCAGTAACAAAACAAAAAATAACAACCACCACCACCAGAAATTAGTATTTCCAAGCACTGGCTCCAGGTTCACATATTAGTCAAATAGGGGTGTTTTTTTTCTAATGACATAAAACCTTTGGGCTGTTTCATGGGATTGTCAGTCGTGTGTGATTTGCCATTGCCACTAAAGACAGAAAGTTAGGTGTATGTTAATGTGTATTACCTAACTGATGCTGGAATCAGAACATCTGGAACATCTGCTGTCGGGATGGAGGTGGACACATCGCTTGGTGACCAGCAGCCACATCTTCCCCAGTTCTACTGTGTCACAAAGGCTTCAAATACTGTTACCAACTCAAGCTAAATAGACATAAGGGATTAGGAGATTATGGGAGATAAATCAGTGACAGAAGGATTTGAACATTCACCTGGAATATGAGAGGCTTGCATCTGAGGCTGTGATTCACTCCAGCAGCAGCCATAGCCCAGGACTACTCTGGAGCTGATCCGCTTTTGTTGCAAAGTCCTGTGAAGATAAAGCTTTCACTCTGACAGAGAACTATCACATGCCAGGAGCTTTGAATCTGAGGATATCATAGTTAACTTTCCCACTGTTACAGTTTTTCCATTCTGTTAAATGGGAAGCACAACAGACTCTTACCTGGTGGTGGCTATTCCAGAACAGAATTTCAGTGCCTGTGGTGTGGCTGCTTCATAGCACAGTGTTCAGTCACGGGTGGGACAATTTTGAGAAACACAGTTTATCTTCTTTGTATTGAACTCAATGTCTTCAAAGCATATTGCCTCTAGAGGAAGCAGGGCTAGGTATTCTGCTAGAAGGCAGGGTCCAATTCTCCAGAGTTTCACGGTCTGTGCATTAAAGTGTCAGTTAGGGAATAGATCATGGTTAGGGAATAGATCCTACATGAGTGCCAATAGTTTAAAGTTAAGTAGTGCTGGTATTCCAACTCCACAACAATTATATTATGATGTCTTTTCTGCTATGCTGTTTTGGTATCCTCTCACATCAATTTAATGCACAAAACCAAATAAATCGCAGATGGCCCAAAAGATATCATTCTAAACAAAACAGTGGTTACAGTTAGTAATATAAACAGTGATGGCTGCAACAAGGTTGGCATTGTCTGAACCATATTCTAGGGTAATAAAGATAGTCTAAGACAAGAAGATCAATGAAATAGAAAATGCTTTTTAAACAGATACCCTTTTTGTTTACTCATATGAAACAGACACACACACACAATGTCCTTTCAAATAGTTGGCCTGAAGAGGTAATTCTGGTTTCTTAGATTTTCATTTCAGTCTCATTCATTACTGAAGGTGTTCAGTATATAAAAAAATATTTCAATTGTCAAGAAAGATGTATTGCTTATGAAAAAGCCAAATTTTAGGCTTCTCAGCATGATCAAGACCAGGTTTTAATTGAATAAGTATGATTGAGATGTAACAGAAAAAAAAAAAAAAAAGTTTCCTGAAACACATATTTAAAAAAACCCAACAAACTTAAAGTATTTAATTGAACTCCTAATGTGTTTCATTTTCAGGTTGCTTAAATTGAGCTGAAGAGTTTTGGGGCCATGTATACATACATAATTCATTTATATTTTAGACTATTATTATATTTTTATAATTAAAGGGCATATATCAATGCTAATTGGGTTAGAATGTTCATGCAATGGAGAATACTAACTCATAAAACACAGCCAGTCCACTTCTTTGTAGTCCCATCCTATTATGTACCATCACACTACCAGCCAAGAAGTATCTGTGGATCATTGTCTTCAGGACTCCTGAAGTAGCACTAGGTGGTTGGTCTTCACCTTACAGTGCTGCCTTGTGATTTTCTGTGTATGACTCCTACATGTAGACAAGCATCTTTTCATACATCACACTTAATTTGATGTTTTATCTACACAAGGTAAAGAGTTTGTGCTTTATTGACCTATGATCATACACATGCAGAAAAACACAGCTGAGAAAAAAGTTGAGCATTCATTTAATTTTTAATTGCCAAAGCAACATTTACAAAGAAAAAGAAAATAGCATTGTTACTTTCCAGATTAAATCTGAAAGCAGTTTTGTTAATTGTTCTCATGTTAACCTTGAAGAAAATTATCATACCCTTCTCACAAACTTATTTAGTTCATGGCCATCTATGGCAATTATCCAGTGTTGACACATTTAATTGATAACACAAGACAAATACTAATTAAATAACAATCTTCTGATTTTAACAATGCTCACCTTTATTTTTGAATTGTTTTCTCATCTAGTTCATTTTGTGCTTCCGAGCATCATTTTTGTTTTGTTTTGTTTTGTTTTTTAACATCTGGTGTTGGTGTAATAGTGACCTTTCTTGATTTCCTGACCTTCCCAGATGCTACAGAAAGATGGAGAAAAGTAAATGAGTAGAGCTGTCATACATGTGTTAGATTCTTCTAGACATGATTCCATGTATCACATAGAAATATATTACAAAGTATGAGGAATTTTTTCCTCTCTCTGGATCCTTGAGAAACCCACGCAACCATCCACTCATGTCTTCTGAACACTGATTTAAACCAGACACTCTTTTTGTGGACCTTGACACTTTTTTACAGTGCTGTTAATCTGCATGGCATGGAAACACAAAGTTCAACATTTCCTGGTATCATTTCTTTCTGTGCACATCCCCCTGAATCAGTTCAGATTTTTCAACAAGTGAGGTGCACAGGAAACTTGAAAAGCCTGGCAGGAGGAGCACAACAATTTGCATAAGTGAAAGAAATTCCATTCTTGAAGGAAAGCTCTTTTTCATATTTCTTTTTTCAGGACAGAAAAGTATTGCCCTGAAAAAGATTCCTGAAGGAGTACCCTTAAAGTGGGGATTATTGTTAGTTTATTCATACCTATAAAACGTTATGAACCTTAATTATATCAATTTAAGTACTAAGTTCCTGCTATGGGGAAAATAAATAATTGATTATTCTATTGTATGCACATGTGTATTGTATGTACACATATGTGGATACAAACCTGTTTGTATACTCTAATGTGGCTAATGTGGCTCATGTTAAATTTTAAGTTGTTTGAGTAATTTTAATCCCTTTTTTTATGGCTGGCTGCTATCTTTCTCATATACATGTTTACCATTTGAAATAAAGCAATAGATAAAATAAGTTTTCACATGTATAAATTATAGATTGAGTGTTCAGGATATAACAGTCAGAGTAGATGTGAATGAAGTCATACTACTTATATCAGAGAGGATATCCATAGATATCTAATTAAAATATCTGACTAGATTTAGGTCCTTTGATGATTTACTCTTAAATATCCCAGTATAATTAAAATTATTCAAGCAAAAGACACGGACAAATTCAAAATAAGTATGAAAGCAGCTGCTATTAAATTAATCTAGACTATCCTGCAAACTCCTTCACAGCTTATTCTGAAAGGAACAAAACATTTCATCTTTTAGAGGCAGCGACTAAGACTGTGATGTTATCTTCCGAACAGTACAGCTTTGAACTGTGACATTTATTCTGACTTCCACATTCATTCCTGTTCCTAGCTTCATGCTGAAAGAGGACTTCATTCATATTTGCAGATATTCTTTTGTCACTGTTATTCAACCTTTACCTTGAGGCTTTCTTTTCCCCCATAGAGAAGTGGTTTTATGAAATTTGGTCCATTGAATTTCATGATCACTTCTGAAAGCAAAGAGCACTTTATGATAGCTTTATTTCTTCAACAAAGAGTATCTGTTATCAGAAGGGATCTGACCAATGCAGATTCAAATATTTTAAAAATTGTCTCTAGTTGAGTGATACTATCTATGTGTAATCATTGGAAAACATAAAGGGGGACATTTGAGGTGATATTCTAACCCATCTAAACTCAAAGCTTTTATAACAATTTTAATGGGGCCTGGATTCTGCCCCTTCCTTTTACTTATTGTTCTTCACTGAAAAGATAACTAACTGATAAATAAAAATGTAACAATTCCTTTCTTTCAACACAGTAAGTGAGCAGAGAGTACCAGCTAGGGCAACAGAACAGAAATAAGTAACAGGACAATAGGATCAAGTGCCTGTGAAGACAGTTCGATTGACACCCGGGGCTGATTTCAGCTGTAACAGTTTCAGAAGAGGAACACTGGGCCATACATGAGCAATGCGTTTGCAGAGCTAGTCTTTGAATCTGAGAGATCTCTTGGCAGAAAGGCCACACAGTTCAGAAGAGGCTGAGAAGCTGTATTATAAAAATACTACTTTATAAAAATAAAGTAGCAAGGGAGAAAGATAAATGTATTTACTGAGAAAAAATATGGGAGGTGAGATGAAAGGTCATGTCCCCTCAACTCTCCTTTTCCCTAAAACAGATCCAGCTGTTGATGCTTGTCTTCAGTTAATCATCCTTTGCATGATCCTGGTTTTCACCATTTCTCATTTTTCTTTCTCAGCCATGTTCCTGATGATTGGTTCCTGTATTTTTCCATGAATAGGATTCTGTGAAGAAGAAAAAACTTAAAACCTGTCATGCTTTTCTTCCTTCCCAGAACAGATTCCTCTCTCACTGCCATTTAAAGCAGAAGTAAAGAAGTCAAAGCAGGAGCAGAGAGCTAGAAAGAGAATGTGGAAGTTCTTAATGCAATGTAGCCTTTAAAGGCAATTATCGAGTTCCCACTGAGTTGTGCCTGTCTGACCAGTGTCCGATGCCTAGATTAAAGTCTCTCCTTCATTCTAAGAAATTAAAAGGTGTCAAGCTAATAATAGAAAAAAAACCAAACAAACTATACTTAATGAAATTATTGAAACAGTTCTTAAAGACATAGAACCTGTAAGATTAGACTGAAAACTAAGAAGAATTGATTTTAATTTTGTGAATTAGTTTTCATTTTCTGAGCTGTCCACTTACCACAATAAATACAACCGTACTTTTACAGCCCCTATTTATCTCACTTTGGAATCTTTCAGGAAGTTTCCATGGCAATATCAGCCTAGCCCATCAAAACAATTAGCTGTAACTTTGCATGTTACCTGATTCAGCATCTCATCACCACAGCCCTTTAGTGAAAAATGCTGGGCCCCTTACTGTTCTGTCTGCTGGTTTGCAGCCTTTTGTTCAGTTTGGCATTTCTATATTCATCTACTTGGGGAAAGAAAATCATTGAAAATTAAAAAGTTCTTATAAAAAAGACTTGATTTTAATATAGAATTTCTTGAATGTCCTGATTCCTGTAGGGTCTGTTTAATGATCAGTGGAAAGTAACATGTTTCAGTTAGGGAGTCTTGGTTCAGGAGTGAGAAAGGAAAAAATTCCAAGGTCACAGTCCGTGCCAGCCTTTTAGCTAGCACAGACCAGCCTGTCTTTCCCTGTTTCTCTGCATTGACTGGCACACTGATTCTCCTGCTCCTTTCTCTTCCACAACTACTCCAGCTATCCTGAGAGGAGGAACAACCTAGAGTAAGGTCCTTCTCCCACCACAAACCTGTGCATAGTCAGAGGAGAGAGTGGACAATGCAGGATGTTGGGTATTCAACATAACTCCCAGCTGGGTCATAATATCTTATCTCCATGTCTAAAGCAGAATTTGTTCTGCAGTGACTATAATTTTGGTCACCTATGTTAAAGTACTTCTAAAAAAATGCCAAGAAACTAGAGCCGTCCTTTTTTATATAAAAGGATAAATAGAGCATTTTATTAACACTTTTTGCAGCAACAGAAGTGACACAGTCCACATCTTTTTCATTAAACACAGCAAAAGCTATGGTCACATTTTACATCACTTTGAGGCACAAAGCAAAATACTTTTTTCTTAAGGTCAAGGTATGATTTGCATTAAAAAAAAAAAAAAGGGGGGGGGGGAAGAAACAATCTTCAAGTTGTATATTGCGGTAGCAGGGTTTCCAATCACTAGCACAATACAATGTACAGACCAAGAATCCAGAATGGATTATTACATACAATAATAATCATTTGATTGAGCTAAGAAATGGATCAGTTTTGTAATTTTAGAGTATTAAGAAGTGGTCTGGTGTTGCTAACTTCAGTTGATTCAGTTTGGTTTAATCCCAACAACCCCAAATATATACAACAAGCTAAATGAAGGTTAATATATAGTCTAGAAGATTATGCACTTGATAATGCATTGCACTTATTGCTTGGTACACTAATGTTGCAGTCACTGTTGAGTTATGCTAAAAAGACAAGCGTGATGCTTGTTGGCTTCTTTCAACCCAACACTAGTTATTTACCACTTTGGTTTACTGTGAGTTTATATGTTACTCATATTCAGTGTCCATTATTATTAAGTTTAATTGAAAGACAAATACATTTTTTTTAATTTCAGGGATTTCTAAAATAGCAACTTTTTCTATAATCACAGCATCTTCAATAAACTTATATCTATACAACTGTGGCACAATATGTAAAAATATGAAAGCTATTAAGGGAAGAATAAGGGTTAAATTATTCTCTGTTTCTTCTATTGGCTTCAAAATATTCTGCAAAACAAATACATCCTTTTTCATAGGGCTACTTGTTCATAGTAAATTTTTCTTTGGAATTTTGTAAAAGACTATATCTTTTTCTAACTTATATTGTTTTGGTTTTTTTTCTTTTTCTAAAGACACCAGTACAAAGTTGGAATATACTGAAAAGAATAGAATAATAAAGCTTGGGTTTTGATAAAGGGATTTGACAGTCTGTATGAAAAGTCAGACTTCACATTATATATTGGTTTTACAGTAGCTGATAAATGCAGGGAAGAACATGACAATGTCTATAACTTCATAAGATTCTGTAAGGAATAGAAATAAGAATTTGTGCCCAAACATTCAGTATAAAATTCCTAAATAATTCCTTTATCCATCACAGAGCAGCCTGCAGCATGTAATCACAATAAATGTACAATAGGCCCTATTTGTTCTTTAGGCTTGATACAGCTGCCATTAAAGGAACTGGATCAATCCTCTCTAAGTGCCTAGGACTCGACCTTTCGTCCTTAAGACAGCTCTTGTCTTAGACTCAACACACAATCCCTACATTGCACTGAGTAAACGTGTGTATTCAACACAATCTCTTTCAATACAGTGTAACAAATATATAAGTGCATTTTTAAAGATCAAGTAATTTTGGTTTTCTAAAAAGAGCATTAGACGTGCCAACTTGGTTGCTTAGTTGTGCTTTAGTCCTTAGTTATGATTTTTAGCTCTTGTATACTGTAATTATCTAATTGCCTCTATAGTTTTGACCAGTAAACCCTTAAAACTCTAATGTTTATAGAATGAATATAACCTAATGAAAGTGATGACATGTCACAACTCATACAGATTGCACTTGATGTATTTTTTTACAGTAAGACCTTCCTGTTTGATATGTGTTTACATGTTTATACCACATTTTATTTCTGTGTGCAAACAATCACAATGAATTTAATCACAAACACTACAAAATATACCAAATATTTAGGTTTGTTATGAATAATCTCCTTCCTTGTAGTTGTATGAGTCTTGTACTTCCTCCTGTACAAATTCCTCTTTTTTCTCCCAACCATTAGGCCAGCCACCGTTGACCTGGGTTGTAGCACCATAAGACTTGGTGGTACCATAATTTACATAATTCTGAGTAATGTCCCCTGTCTCTTCAGCAAGTTCATCTTCATGAATAAAGCCACATTTCTCTTCACTTGTCTGTTCAGGGTCTGCCCAGGGTTGTTTCTCTCCTGAAGCAAATATGCCATAGAAGATAACACCTCCATAATGAACTAAAGCAGCAATGAGGAAGACATACTGCCACTCTTCACGTGTCTGTAAAGAAGAAATTTGCTAAATCAGACTAGTGCATAGACCTTTCTAACTCTTCTGAGATGACATTTAAATTAGGGACTGAGGCTGGGATAGTCAGCACAGCTAAAGTGTTTAATCATCCAATTTCCAATTATTTATATCCATCTTTCTTTGAGAAATCACTATTCATTAGCTTACAAAAGCATTGACCTGGTGAGAATGTACTGAAGCATGCTTCAAATTTGCAAGTTCCTGGATGCTATCCCCTGGAGGTCCCAGACTCTAATACAGATATCCTGGCAAGTTGTGCAATGGAAAGGTCTTTTCCTTGAAACCAATAGTATTAAACTGGAAGATTTGAAACCTGTGTTGCCAGTTACCTTGTTCTTTGTCATTGCTCCGACAATTATAGGGCAAACCATTCCAGACAAGGTCCCGACTCCATTAGAAATCCCCATTAAGATGCTGGCATACCTTGGGGCAATGTCTAAATGGTTGACATTGAATCCTGCAAGACAAAGGTCGTCAAGCACTGATACCAAAGGCAGAGCATTACTTCCGTTCTGAAAAGTAATGCTATTGCTTGACAATTTACTAGGACATTTCTTTTTCTCTAGAAGGCTTATAATGGTTAAATACTCCTTCTGAAGCTCTGGGGTTTCATTTTATTTTTAAAACGTGTTATAAAAGGATGCCAAATGTATTTTCATCCCAAAATCGCAGTTAAAAAAAATAAAAATAAAAAATGCCAGTAGCAACTGTGTGAAGTAGAAAACCCAGAAATTACTTAAGAAGAAAGCTCCTATTTTGCAGTGTCATTCATGACTCTTTCATGCTGTAAATAACATGTCACTTCTGCTTCCAGCTTGTACCACTTTCCTATTGACCACATTTTTCATTTTCTAGCACATTTTGTAGCATTTTCATTTTATTGCAGTAGAAGGGGGTTGCCTTCTATTCTTGACTGGTAAAATGAAGGCAGTAGAAAGATTGTATAAATGATTTATTAATGTTTTTTATAAATATTTGATTGTTCTCGTGCATTTTCATCATCTTAATTATGTTGAAATTCATCTAGAAACTATTTAAATAATCTTAGAAAAATCCACATGCTTCTCTGAAGTGACAGGACTCATTGTCCCTAAGAGAAGCAGAAACCAAATCTTTGATTCAGAAGCATAACAAAAAGGAAGGCAGGCAGTAGGATATGGATAACTGATAGAGAAAGAGCAGTACATTGATCACTTTGTACAAACCAGGCATGAAGCCTTGCTGAACATGTGGGATTAAGGGCATGTTTGACTAAGGAGAGTTTAGATGTTTGGCACAAAAGAAAAGAGCCTGTTTTAAACATAAGGAACCAGCATGGGAGAGGATACAAAGATCACAGTGAGAAAACAAGGGAAGGCAGGTGACCTGTGTTTGGGAAAGGCAAAGGGGTGATAAAGCAAGAAAAGGGAAGAGATTAATTTTAAATTAGAAAAAAAATTGCCAGTATTTAGACCCCAAAGTAATAAAAAATACACTGCTAACAAAGCATTAATATACAGTGGTAAAAGAAAGTAAAAAGCCTATATTTAAACAAGCATGTAAAATTAGGTGTCATTGTATAAATATCCATCTATTTGTGTTACACGTTTGATTCCAAGAAAAATCTGTGGTGCACAGATACACCTCACTTAAAAGAAAGTCTCATTTGCTGCAATAAATATGGAAAAGATTAGATTTTTCTAACACAAATAATCTAATAGAGAAGATGTGATACTGATTGTAATTTCCTTCTCTATGATCATAAATAATGTCATTTGGAATTCTGAGGTCTGCTTAAATTACTAACAATGAATAAAAAACAAATGGAATGTTCTGTCTAAGACAAAAGAAGTTGCCAATAACAGTAATAAGATCTTACCAGATATGGCAAATCCACTAAAGCCTACAGCAAGTACTAAGAATGAAATAGCCACTCCTTTACTGTGAGAATATCCCACCACGAGGAGAAGAGTTGCTTCCATACCAAAACCTGGGGAAATAATAAGGAAAACCAGGCATCAGATTTAATTCCCTCTCAAATAGTGCAGGCCTTACACTATGGTAATATTTCATGGGAAGACAGAGGAAAAAAAAATTACCTTTAGTGGAGTATAATCAGATATTTCTTTTATCCCTAAAAAATACATGTTCTTGTGATCTTGAATAACCCTGATTTTATTCATTGTATGCTAGTTTATTTTTACTTCACATCAGTTTTAAGATAAAAAGAAATATCTGTGATTTGTTTAGGTCGTTCCAGCCAACCCTAGTGGGAATATACACTGAACCTGCTTATAAATTTTGCAGACAGAATTCAGCTCATGTGCCTTTAACCTCTCAGCAGCCAGATATGTAATCTCAGGTCATTGTCTGGGCTCTCTTAGTGCAGAGGCTGTGCAAAAAATGTACCAGGTAATGTTTCCTAAGTACATAAAACCATGCAGCTTGTTTGTTTACTTTTTACAGGTTGTTCTATGAACATTTAGTGTGTACAAGAAGCTCTTTAATACAATAGGAAGACTTACCTCCACAGTTCATTATCTTTCTCACAGTAGTGGTTGAAAGAATCTGCTTGCTTCTTAAGAAGTCTGCAATTTGTCCCCCAATAGGAACAATAATTGTCATCACTAAATGTGGCACAGCAGATAAGATACCCACCTAAAATAATCATTAGAATTATCTGAGTATAAACTGTAAGAAAACATTAAGTCTTCATTTGCTGAAGCATTCAGCAACTAATGAATTGTTTCTCTTCAGTTTCAGGCTATGTGCTAAAACTAAATATCTTAACATAGTTTATTTAATGAACAGAACTGTTGATCTTGAGTTGTCATGGTTTATGAAGGACGGTGAGATTTTTTAACAACCTTGACACTTCTTGTTTATAGATCGTTTCCACAGTTTCTATTTAAGCGAATGGCATTTTTTCCCTCACTTACAGCCCCTTGACCTTTCTTCAAAAAAAAGATATGATGAAATGTGTTTCACTGAATTGCTACATTTCTGTTGGTGATGTGTTTGGCAAAGTGTTGCCCAGCAAACGTGACGCGAGTAGCCAGATTCCCGTGGTGTCATCCACATGTACACCATGGCCATTTTCCTTTGATTTCTGACCAGCCCTCAAGCTTCAAACTTCACATGGGTAAAAGTTATGTCTGAGAAACTCTGTACATAGTGAAAGATAGCATATGAAATGTCCATTGACATCTTCTGGATTTAAATGAACAGATTAATTCTATAGGATGTGGCCATTCTTACTGCATGCGGAACAGATGACATTTCAAGCACAGCAAAGCTTCTTAAAATAACTCCAGCTGAAGATGGAAATTCTTCGTTAAATGTAGGATGGCATGACATCATTGTGACAGTGCTGCATAATACAGCAATACTTTGGAAGCTAGTCACCTAATTTTCACTTACACCAAAATCTAGGGTGTCAATACCTCATGGAAAAATATCAAAAGAATACAGGTCTCTCAAAGGCACAAGCACCATCACTTTCCCAAGAAGGAAATCTGTATTAGTAGAAATCTTACTACACACTCTGAAGGCTTGTTTGCACGGATCTGTATTTACATTACAGGTCTGATCTAAAATTCATGTGAATTATGTGGAACCTTTGATTATCCCTATGTCTTACATTTTGCCACCATCTCTTTCACCTCCTAAGTGAAAAAGCAGGAGTGGTTCTCACCACATTAAAGGGGGATGTGGAAAGGTGATAAATTATACTTTCCTTCCTAAATAAAACTAGGTGTTCCTCCTTTGTAAAATGCACCTGGAAAAATGGAACCACTGGTCAGAGTTTCCTTAATAGCTTTGAAAGGATCACGCATCCCTTGGGGTATCAGGGACAGAAGTGAAATGGATCTCTCAATATCCTTCCGGTACCATACATGATCTGCTTGCAAGGACTCAGCTGAAGGTCTTTTTGAAGTATGGCCCCAAGTAGATCATCCCTAAATGTCATCCTGCCTTCACTTTCCCCTATCCAATCCTTTGTAATTGCTGTTTTTTCACATATATGTGCTGGTCAAGGGGACAGTACCTGGAAGGGATAAGATTTAAGACTTGTAAATGCCTGATAAAAATGTAGAACACTTTTCTTTCCTCCTAATAATTACCATGAATGTGTCTCTGATACTTCCTTAGATAAGAGCTTTACATAATTCTTACATACCTTGCTTATTTCAAATCCAAACACTTCCTCAAAGTAAGCAGGCTGACTAATAAGCAGCAAATAAAAAGTCCAGCTTCTACAGAAGTTTGCAACAATTATTGCATAGACTGGCATAGATGTAAAAAATTTTCTCCATGGAGTTTTGTATTTCTGAAACATAGAAAGGGGGATCCAGTCACCATTTTGACCATTATCAACTGTCTAGCTTCCCTTTCCCATCTGTTATTTTCACCTATACTCCAAAAAGCTCATATATGCACAACTTCATGTCTCTGAATTAGAGTGGCTTCAATTATCATGCATTCACATCTGGATGATCCAGACTGAATTTAAACACATAAGCAGGTCAAAATCACTACAAAATGCACAAGTTGAGAAACTCAGCAATACTTAATTTTATCACAACACTCATGCAGAAATGCCATTTTATCAATCATGTAAACATGAACATACTAAATCCAGAATAGTATGTCTTCATAATAGACAGTGTTGCTGTGTCTAGGGCAACAGTCAGATTTTACATCATAAGTACACAATTTCATCCAGATTTCTTCTAAGAACATATTTGAGCATTTAAATCTTAAATCCAGCATTCTGAATATATTTGTCAAGCCTCAGATGAAACTGGTTAATATATCTTTGTTTATTTTATTGTATTTTTAAAATAAATTGCATAGTGGGAAAAAAAAAAAAAGACAGATGGACAGAGCTACAGTCCTGCTGAGTCCCAACACCTCTCCATGAGCCCAGAGTTCTGCCCATCTGTGTTGATCCAAATACAGGATCCAGACCCAGATGAGTGTGTGAAAATTGTTTCAGCAAGGTTTCAGGCTGAATTTAGTCTATTGTTGATTTGAACACTGACTTTTCTTCAAAGGAAAACAGCCCATGGATGGATATATGCAATACCTTGCATACATCTTAAACTATACTTAAGTGAGAGCTAACAATTAAATGTTACCTAATTAATGAGATGCCAGAGAGAAAAGCTAACTTGACACTATGGGGAGATTATCAACCTCTATGTTTTAGAAGCAGCTGAACTGCTGATACAAACTAATCAATTGTCAGTTGTCAATTGTCAGTTCAACTGTCTGAAACACGCTTTTCTGTTTTAAAGAAGAAGGGTGTTTGGTCATTATTGTTGTTGTTGGGTGTGTATGTGTTTTTTACTAGTGTCTCATGAGTAGCAAGTGTGTAATATTCTTACTTCCATTGCACCTAGGAGATTGGCACTCTCTCCAATGCTTTCTTCTATGTATCTTCTTTCTTCATCTGTGATAGTAGGATGCTTTGCAGGACTCTCATATGAAACCAAAAGCCAAAACATGTACCAGACTATACCAAAACTCCCTTTAGAGTGGAAAGAAAGACTTTAAAAAGAAATGCACAGTAAAGCAGCAAGAAAGGAAAAAAAACTGTGAATAATTATAGCAAATTTAAATGGCAATTGCTGTTACTACTCTTCTACTGAGCCGTTACAACAGAGAGTTGGATCCTGTAAACAATATGATGCAAAATATATGAAGTACAAAATATATGAAGAGGAAGAGCTCGAGCACAGTGAAGTCTTGTTTTATTTACAGAATGATTTTTCAGACTAGAAATGAAGTTCCGTTCTGCTTTAAGCCACTGTTATTTGCTGCACTAATTTTTTACCTGCAAAATACAAGACTGTGGCATAGCATTCACCATAGCAATGCACTTCCTGAGTAGTTTATTACATTTTGATCATGTTTTCCCCTATTTCACATCAATTTTACTCTGCAGCATGAACTCCTTTGGGACATTCTTTCCCCTCAGTGTAGCTTAAGGTAGCACAACTAATATGAATGAAGCTGCATTAGGTAAAAACCAGGGCATGGCAGTCAGGGTGGGTACTTACAGCTGTATACATGAGAGTGATGTTACCTGACCTGAGGTTCTGAGGTTCTGTGGATCTGCATAGCAGTCTGAACTATTTCTGCTAGAATAACAAAGGCTTCACCATGAACTGGCTTCTCATTTAATAATGCTGCTTTCCTACTCCTTTCAGTTCTGTTCTTTCTTTGTCCTTTCTCTAGAGCGTATTTTTAGCTTCATGGACCCACTTTTCTTTTCTTTTCTTTTCTTTTCTTTTCTTTTCTTTTCTTTTNTTTTTTTTTTTTTTTTTTTTTTCTTTTTTTTTTTTTTTTTTTTTTTTTTTTTTTTTTTTTTTTTTTCCTTTAGTAGCTTTTACATTTATAGAAAGGGTAGTGTAAGGTCATACAATATTGAACAGATGAGCAAAAATACATACCATACACATAGAACACAGAAGACCACCCTGTGTATTGCACTAGAATTCCAGCTAAAGGCATTGCAATAACTGCCCCTGCATAGGAACCTACAAAACAAGATGTGGGGATGAAAAGAGCAAAAGCTTCACTCTCAAAATACTTTTAAATTACAAATGAAACAACGACAAAAATAGAGAGTTACTTACCACAGAAGGAAGTGGTTGCCAACCTACTTCTTTCTAATGGGGGGGCCCACTTGCTCCAAATACCATGGCAGGCAGGGTAGGTGACCCCCTGGGGAATGGGTGTGCCAGAAGTTAGCTAATGCAGATCAATCCTGCAGTTCATTCTATTTGCATTATTTTATTATTTTTAATTACTACAAATAAGGAGTTGAGAATGCTTTTCATTTCTAGAGCAAAGTCTGAACACAGTCATAGAAAAACTTTGATTTCTTTTAAAGTTGAAATGGATTTTGTATAGGACTCCAAATCATTAAAGAGGCCTTATGAAATTCATATAAAACATAATTGCTTCATTTTGCTCACCTTCCAGGAAATAATTGCAAATAATTAAAAAGAAAAAATCTTAATGCATATGTCGAAGCATGATGAAAGTCAAAGAAAGGAAGGATGAAACACAGACCCTCTGAATTCTTCCTAATGCAGGGCTGATTTCTCCAACCCTCAGTTTTGATGGCTTTCTAACTTTTTTGATCTAACATTTAAAGTATAATTTAGGAAATACAGATTACGGTTCCACTGCTCTAAGACTAGAAAATAATATCAATAAAAGCTTAAAATAAGCTTAAGAGAGACTTTTAAGCTTTGTCTTTAAGGAATCTTCTTGAGCACTTGAAGCAAATAATTGAATTATGCTGGTTAGTTTGCTTTTAAACCAGTTACTTTTTATGTCTCTCTTCAAAAGCAGCCTATAACTTCATAATATAAACCATAAAAAAATAAAATAAAAAATACATCCTACAGTGTTGAAATTTTAGAAGATGTAATATGAAATGTACAGTAATTTTCCACAAAGTTCCTGTATAAGAATTATTATGATGTATGCAAAGTTATAAACAACCACTTTTCTCTTAATCTGATGGGGTTTTCCTATGCAAAAAGTAGGAAAAAATAATAATAACCTTTTGTAAATGTTGAGATTATCATGAATGTTGAGATTATCAGTCTCAATATGCAAAACTTTGCAAAATACATTTTTTCTGTTCTGAAATAAGAACCTATAACCAATTTTGTATTTATTTCTGTCTTTTTGTTAAATTAAAAAAAAACAACAACGTCAGATTGTCATGATCTATTGTAACCATTCAGGTGGTCCTGTCTGAGATGTTCTTCACTCATAATTCCTTTGAACAGTATCACAGAAATGGGTGGGTCTAAAATGCCTCTTTTACTGTGTAATTACCCCCTTGCTTCTGCTCTCTCCTCTGCAGTCAAGCACACCTTTGTACATGCAGATCACTTCTCAGGAATGGATCTGTATTTATACACATACACTTTAAGAACTTCGTTGCTAGTGGCCTAACTTTCAGGAACACTCTGGATCCTTTTGGAAACTTTTTATACAATAAAGTGCATAAGTTAAAATCAGCTCATGTAACAAGAGTGTGTAGCCCTGAAGAGCAAAGAACCAGTGATAACAGGCCTAAAAATCTGTCTTTCAGTAAAGAAGCAAACAAACAAACAAAAAGTCAGAAGGCAAGCTGAATATATTTCTCTCTTAAACCATGGCAAATGTCTCTTTCATTGAATCATAGAAAAGTCTGGGCTGGAAGGGACCTCTAGAGGAATTTCAGTCCAACATGAGCATGTTCAGGGCTTTATACATTGTTATAGATGTAGTCTTTGAGGCTGCAAGTAACTGTTGGGAATAGCAGCAGTATAAACCCTATGCAGTACAAAATTTCAGTGAGCCTTCAGTGTTAATTCCATATCTTATTTGTTTCTCAGCAAGAATAATCCTTGGTATATGATTTTATAGATGAAATAGCTGCAATTTATATTCTGAAATCCATTACCCTGAAAATAATAATAATAAACTGAAAAAAAATTTATCCCCTCCCCCAAAAATTACAGTTGCTAATTAAAAGCTAACAAGCATCTCTAACATTTACTGTCTATTTTATAATTTTTCCATACCTCTACAAGGCCCTGCAAGATCCTAACAAAGATGACACAGCCATAGTGCACCCTGGCTGCAGACGGTATTAACATGTTGAGGGAGGATGTCAGCAGAATAGCAGCACCAAATACTCTGCAAAGGGAGAAACAGAAAGGAAAGGAAGCAGCTTCAGCGTTGTCCCAATGGATTTATTCCATTTATGCTTACATATCAATATATATGTATTTAGACATATGTTCTTTATGTAGGGAATATGCTAACTGCTAGACTGAATTAGTGTCTACTTCCATCTGGTGCAATAACCTGTCTAATAAAAGCCAGACCAAACATGGATATACACATCAATTTAGCATAATTTCCTAAAGAAATACATCTTGGGCAGTCACAGGTAGAGATCTTACTCTCCCTATATATACCCACTCTTTCCTTTAGTTAACTTTCACATCCATTTCAGCCAAATCTGATTGAATTCACCACCCTCTAGAGTTTTGCTAAAACAGGTGGCCAAGTAAAAGAGAGATTCTCATTAGTGCTTTAATTGCAAGAAAGTGGCACCACTCATCCAGTAGTTATAAAGCAGAAGAGAATCAATTTTTATAAATGCCAAAGCAACAGGAGGAATTTCAGACAGAGCTGGGATTTTCTTAGACACAAGAGTTAATCAGTCTGGAAACACATATCCATAGAAAACAGATCATTCTTTCTGCTGTAAGTCTGAGGCTGCTCATTGAATATTGCTGATTTTGATTCCAGCAGCATCCTAGGAATTGCTTCAGATGAAGCACATTACAAGGTCTAAATAAATGTCTAAAGTGATGATTAATTTTCAGAATTCCACTGCTTTGATTGAGTTTTAATTTGATACAATTGATATCTACCTCTTGCAGGAGGTAGATATTATATTTTCTCCACCATAATGATATTATTTGTTTATGTTCATTCATTCTTTTATTGTGGAAATAATCCTTTTGTTCCTTCATTTTCCTTTCAGTGCAACTCTGCAAAGGGATTCAGCCAGTAGCAATGACTGGCCACTTTCTTTATACAAAACTATGTAATGCTAAGATAAATCCTGGAGATGTCTTAACATATGACATCATGGTATCTGATGTGGAACTGATTTGACAGCAACCTTTAACCTTAGCATGTGTTCTTCAGAAATTGGTACAGTGCCATAAGTTAGTGAGAAACAGACCTTGGGCTAAAGAAGCAGAAAGCAATGATAAGTTTCAAGAGAAAAATCTCCTTCAAGACATCTATGTTTCACATTGTCTATTTAGAATTGCAGCCTGATAAGAATCTTTAAATAGCAAACTCAGCATACTCCCCTTCTGTCTGACAAATATTAAAGGGCAGCAGAAAAAAATCTTCTTGCCGTGGTAAGGAAGCTTTGTTAAATAGCTCTAAATCCATCTCATTGTATTCCCTGTGATCCCCACCTTGTGTTAAACAGTATCTAGCTGTCTTGTGCAGCACATTGCTGGCGTTGTTTGGCTGTGTGTTCAGTACATTTGGTGGGACTGACTGGTATACATGTTTGTGTTTTGCTATGGGAAGTCTTTTGCCCTGAATTCTGTCTTTACTCTTTATTTATGTATGCGTAAATTCCTACTCCAGAAGTATGTGCAGAGCATTTCTTTGCAATTTACTAGCCCCGTATGTTCACAGCAGTGTCTTTATGTACTTAGTAACAAGAAGAGTTTGGGACTCGTGGGGGCTTTACTTGTGATTTTTACAAAATGCTTTTAAAAAGTTACTTGTTCCTGTCAGCAGTTTTTGAAGAGCAATAGACTGTAACAGTTCTAAAGGGTAGTCAGAAATCCTTGCTTGCTTGTAAGCATGAAGGAAGGACTGTTTGGTTTGGAGACTTTCCTATTTCTTTTCTGAATAACTATTTAGTTAGGTGCCCAAAGCAGCAATATGATTTAAAAGTTGTGATTGTGCATAGACTTGCTGGAGCAGATTCTTAGCTAGTGTGAATACATGCAGCTCTTTCTAAATCACTATTCCTGTTAAAATCATGCTAAGATAGACTATTTAAAAATATCAACTCTTTATACGGATGCTATTTACAAAATCGTTATGGTAGCAACTGTTTATCGAAGGAAATTTAATCTAGTTTTTCAGTTCTGTATCTGGAATCATCTACAATTGAAAGCTGTGTTTCCCAGAATTGCCTTTGTTCTCATGTTCACTAAAGAGAAGCAGTTTCCCTGAGTCTGTTCCTTCTAGAAAAGCAAGTAAAATGTAATTTAAGGAATGATCAGAGACATGTATCTTCCAAATGGAAACCTTGCCTGTATCAAGACACACAAGTACCAGTGAATGTTTAGTTACAACCAAGGAGCAGATGATGAAATAATTCCACAATGTCCCTTGTAAGTCAATTCTCTCCCAGAACTATGCTTTATGGGAACAACCTTTTCAGAAATAGATCGGGGTTTTTTTCACAAAAAAAAAATATATGGATTTAAGGGTAGAATAAATTAGAGTTAAGTTATGACTCTGGTAAGAAATGTCCAGTTAATGCTTTTTCTTGAATGAATATTAAAAGCTGCACTGTAAATTTAGCGTGCGGCTCTTTTACTGAGTCAGCTTTCTCTGTAACTCTTGGTCAAGAGCAAATAGATCTTCCCACATTTGCTTTGCATCTCTCAGTACACAGCCATAAGTATAGTTAGTATTTCTCCTTCCTGATGTTTTCTCTTTTTGGATTTATTTCACCTCCATAAATACTGAATTATCCTTCCTAACAGTATTGTGATAGAATTCCAATTTTTGTACCAACTGGCTGTATATTGTTTTAAAGATAACGACATTGAACTACAGTTATCATGATTTAGACAAAGTAAGAATGATTTTGATTTGATCTAAATGTATTTAAATGCTGCTTGCATTCAAATATATTTAATTGGGAAATTAAACTCCAGCAATGGGTTAGAAACCATGTTTTTCTTTAACATACATTTCCGTGGCACCCTGGTCATATGTGAAGTTCTATAGTTATATTTATTGCAATTGAACTGATTATGTTCACTCTCAGACAGGCATGATTCCCTGTTTAAAATAAGACTTTCCAACCTGTTCACTTTTATCCCACACCCCACTGCATTTTTTTATACCTGTATCTGTCAGGGTCATGGCCTTGTGGAGAAGGCTTTATACCTCAAGCACAAACACCACCAGAGTTCATGTCCCTTACAGAGTGGTGAGCCAAGCCTTGCTGCATGGTGTACCTTGGGTTCAGCTCTGCCTGAGGAAACCATGGATCTATGCTGTTGAAGTTTCATTCAGAGGTACACCTGAACATCAACATCATTCTGGGTACACTCCAACCCCCACAAAACATGTTTTAATGCCATGGCACAAATGAAGAACTTTAGCAGATTGAAGATAAACTCTGGGAAAACTACAGTATGTCGCAGAGACAGAGCAGGAGGGGCCAATGACATTGCCATCATTCTTGGCCCTGGATTAGGAGGGAATCAAAATGCCCTGACGTGCCTTCTGCAGCCCCTAGACTTGGGTGAAAATTCCTTTCTGACCTGAAATCAGTAACAGTGTGGACATATATGTAAGAAAATAATCATATCCAGACAAAAACAAATGAATAAATAGAGTAGGAGTGTGTCAAGGAGGGGAAAATGGCAAATCCTAGTTCTGAGAAGTGACTGGAAGCAACCCTGAAACAAAGAATTATGCTTTGCTTATCTATTTCTATTTCTAGACTTGGTAGACCCAGTCCCAGAAGGCAGAATCTAACATTGATCCTCAGTGTTTTACTGACATTGGCATTATATGAAGGTCATGAGCTGTGACTTAGTCCTCCTGTAATACAAGCAGTAATAATAGCAAAATCATATTTGACTAAGAGATGTTTGGGATGGGAGCGGGGGAAGGAAATGACTCTGACAATTCAGGAAAAATGCTTATAATGGAATGAGGTTGCAGGGGGAATTAATCTTTTTGGGTTTCAAGCCAACTGGCTTATTTTTCTCTTTGGGGACAAACTAAAGAGAAAGAAATGTATTTATTTTCATCTCTGGATTTCTAATATCTGCATCTGTACAGCCCCACTATTCTCATCTACATTTTCCAGGCAATTCATATTACAAAAGCATTCTGCATGGAAGTGTGTTACAGATATTGTTACCCGGCTGGGAGAAATGCAAGCTCAGAAAGTGAACTGAGAACAGTGGGAGAGCAGATGCGAGCCAAATGCTGAACGCCAGATGGGTGGCATATTGAATTACACATGTGATACCTGAAAGGAAGGGGTCCTGGTTGGAAGCATCCTTTTACCCCAATGACTAGGAGTGAATATTGCTGCAGTGACTCCATAAAGCTAAAACCCCTTTCACAGGTATATGGGAAGGAATTAATTCTTTAGCTGTCTGAATCCAGTGTATTTCTGGTATTTTGTAATATAATTGATGAATTCCACAACTATCTATGTCTTTATTCTCTGAATAAGTGGTCCACCTTTGTAAAAATGAAACTGTTAGGGAAACCAAATAATACATTTGTTCTAAAGAATGTGAAGTACCATAAGTAAAGTTTATCCTTAAAAAAACAAACAAACAAAAAAACCCCACCCCAATTCTGTATTCAAAACAACATTTTTATAAAAAGAGAAAATAACTTTATGTTTAAGATGCTTAAATATATGCTAGATCAATAAATTATGAATGCCATTTCATTAATGTCCAAAATAATTAAAGAATGGCAACCGACAACTACAAAACAAGACTGCAGATATTTTAATGGATATACATTGAGAACTTTGAAAGCACAGAAGGTTTCACATCACCCTTCATGATAACCTAAAGAGGCTTTCAATGGCTTCAACAGAAAATTCATTCAAGACTGTAACTGAACAGTTTTCACCTCCAAAACCACTGAGCATTTCATGAAAGACCTATCTACAGAAAAGACTTGTTTTTTCAAACATCTATGAAATGTAAACTGGGTCTTGACTGTCCTTTGGTGTTCTTTCTTGGCTACTGCCTGTATGTGAGAGTGCCAGAGCAGCAGCAGCTCTGAACAGTTGAGGGTGTATCAAGCAAAGTGACATTTTAGACTATTCTGTCAGCTGAAGATTTCTAAAATTTATTATCTTGTACTCTGATTCCACCTACTATCATTCGTCTTTGACACAGCTCCTCCTGGAAATGGCCAACAGTACGACACAGGACTGATTATAGTATATATTTATACACCCCAAATCATTTCTTGTCTGAGAGGAACTGCAAGTCTGAATGCCAGATTCACTGCTTAATTTTCTGAGTAAAACAAAATGTCTAGGGAGAAACAGGACAGGAGCTGGCTGGAATGCCTGTAGGCATGCTGCAGTTTTTCAGAATCCTTCCTTCTGCAAATGTTGCTAACCATGACAATTCATGATCACCCTTTTTAACTTGTTATCTCTTTGAGCTGTGCAGTGACTGACTATATAGAAATTTCAGAGGTTTAGCTGCCAGTTCACACTTCTCTTCTTACCAAGCTTATCTCTACCTATATCAGGTATTATGAGGACCCTCTAAGACTTTGATACAGAACATGAACATTTTAACAACCTGAATTTGCTGTGGTTTGATCTTCCATCTTCGAAGATAAATAAATCCCAAAATATTCACAAGTCTTTCAGTAAAACAGACCATACAAGACTAGATCTAGCACCAGAGTGAAATGCCATGCAAAGACTTAGTCAATGTGCACCAGTAACACAAAGTCCCTTTAGCCTTCTGCCTCCTCCAAGCCCTACTAATGCCACTGACTCAGACAAGCCTAATATTTTGTAGACTGTTCTTTCCATTTCCTGTCCAAATGCCTATTTTTGATATTTTGGTGTGTATTTTATGAAGGACTTGGGCACTGTTGGATGACAGCTTCATTGCAATTGATGTAGAATGTGAAAGACTCCCAGTCATTAAATTCTGATCCTTGCTCTTACCATCAAATACATTACATCATCCTTTCACAGGCAGATCGGGTTCCATCTCAGAAATAATTTGCATTTGTCCTACTTATTTTGGAGGCCTGCATAGCTTGTTACTTCCTACATCCAGTAGATATCTTGTACCCATGCTGGTTTATTCTAGTGGGTTTAATCTCTGCAGTTTACCTGAACAGCAATCCTATCTTCTTTTGCATCACTAAGCAGTTCAAACCCTCTTCACCTCATCTTCTTTATTCTTCATTCATTTGATCACCCTACCAACCCTTTCTTTCTCCTGTTTGAATTCAGCTGGGGAATCTCTCAGACCTGTGGTTTTGCTTTACAACTCATTATATCCCTATCTGTCTAGATAAAACTCTGATTCATTGCTTCTAGCTCATTGGCTTTGGGATGGCTTGCTCTTTAAACATGTAATCTAGTAGATCATGTTTCAAACCAAAACCATCCATTCAAATTACCTTACCAAGTTCCAGGGCTTAGGCTGCGACTCAACAATCTCTGATGATTTAGAGATACATAATACACTTATAAAAGAAATCATCTGTGTTTTTAACTTTTCAATGTTTTGTGGTGCTGTTGTGGGAGGATAACTGCTATGTGCTGGACTCCAAGGCTACATCTGTACTGCTTTGTGGAGTGTTTTCTGAAATATGGGTTTGTTAGAGATGATTGTATCTGGACTGCACAGAGCAAATGCATATTCCTTCAGAGCAAAGAGACTGCAACATTAGTGTTTTTATGCCACCAACCTAAACAGCATTTTGTTGCATGAAATACAGTGTACATATTGTATTGGGGTGAAGTACCAAAGCAAACAGAGGTAATAAGGATACTTGTTGGATAGAGTGCCTGGAATTAACTATGTCAGAAGCATGCATAGGGTTTGTTTCAGAGAGAATTAGTCTTTACCCCTCTGAAAGGGGGTAGGTATCATACATGTAGTAAGGATTCATGGAGGCTCAGGACCTCAGAGAGAACTAGAAGCAAAAATTATTTGATAGTATTGACATAACTGGATGATACAGTCCCAGTAAATAAGTTCTTATCAGTGTAGCCTGAAAGTATCTGGTGTAATTTTATATAAAAAATTGATTTCAAAATGTTCAGATCAATGGAGGAGGGAATGCAAAAATAAGTCAATATTTCAGACATAATCCTACTTTTGTTAGTTATAACTGAACAAGCAGGACCAAATTCTGTAATTTCTATATTAGTCCTGAAATAACTCATCCAAAGTACATGTAGTTCTCTGTATTTAGTATCTCGAGGATCATGACTGTTCCATATCCAAACAGTTCCCAAAATCCACATTTGTCATCTCAGAGTTATACAGGGGTTTCTCAGTGACAGCAAAAATAATATTTTAGCCTATAACGTTCTTGTGTGAGGGTTGCTTGGAAGAGAAAAATTTAACACCTTTAATGATGGTTTACTTGCTTCCCAATTTATGTAAATATAAACAGTGCTCTTGATGTCTCCTGAAAAGATTATTTTTCCTTGGTAATATAGTGTGACAATTTTTTTTTCATTTTTTTCAGCTGTTTCCATGTGCCTCCATCGTTACCTTCTTGACTGCAAACTGTGAGTAGCCACTCATCTGGGATATTTACATTACCTATACTGATGTTTATTAAGTATGCACCTATCATGTCACTTCTTCATCTTCTCTGTAACCTAAATGCTTCTGATAATATAACTCTAGTTGTGCTTTCAATCTGTAATCATGTTGACTACCCTTCCTGGGACAACTTCTATTTATATTCATGCGTTTGAAATGGACTACGTGCAAATGACCCCACCATGGGGAGACACTGTTTAGCTATTCTGCAACATATATCATCATTCTGACTTTTCTCTAGTATAGGCTGATTTCCTGAATGACTCTGCTGACCCCTCTGCTGTAGGCATATTCCTGTGAAATGCTCACCCTGACAGTTTATGGCTTCATAAATGATAGACAAAATATAGTGGATTTTTCTGAATTGGGCCTTTAATTTGCATAAAGTGACATAGGGCTAACAAAGCTGGGATTGTGCCATGAATATTAGAGTGGTTGATGAAGTCAGCTGCTCAGCAAAACAGAGAGAATAAGGTACCTTTGACATTAGAGAGAAACACTTATTCCCAAGTGCCAGTCTTAGGTTGAACGTGCTTCGTGAGAGAATCACTTAAAACCTGTCCTCTTTAATAATAGTTTGTGGCCAGAAGCCATAGTATAGCAGCTTTATTTGGCTGTTTTAAAATAAGATAAAACAGGTTATTTTCATTTATATGTGTACAAGGGAGGAGGGAGATGTGTGTCTCTGTGCCCTTCATACTAAATCCTATTATAAGTCCTTCATGAAGCATTAATATGTAAAAGCCGACCTCCCGCCATCTAATCTGGTATAATAAGGGCTTGGATACATTATTAATTTTTGTCACACATCTGAGGCCCCCTTTTATCAACCAAAACCCCCATCCAAATCCCTTTTTGCATCATTAAATTGTGAAAACAGCTTCATCATTCATGACAGAAAAATGGAAGGATCCTGAGCCATATGGCAGAGGGACAGCAGTACCAGCCACCCAGAGATGTTTCCCCGGTCCCCTTCTTGAAGTGACTGGTGCTTAAAAGACCCTGCAATGCAATAGGGTAACAAAATTTTCTTGGATTTTTTGTTCAATATTGGCTTCTTTGGGTGGAAACAGGCAAGCCCAACACCAGGGCCAGGGATCAGAGCCCAGTTAAAACTGGGGAATTTTGAACTGTTCATGAAATCAGGGGTTGGCAAGTACAACTCTGGGGGTACTGTCTACAGTACAAGGTCAGTTTATGTCTTCAGAAGTTGGATCTTGTCGAACCATCTACAAATCCCCTAATCATGTTGTACATTATACATTGTTTGCAAATCAGAAAAGCACTCAATGTGCCTGCCTGCTCAAGGGTAGTGAAGAATTTCCTTTTTTTTAAACAGTAAAATGTGAAGATGTGAAGGTCTAGGAAATCCTTTTACTTGGATTTCTAAAACAATACTCTACCTGACATATTTTATGCTTGTTGTCATTAAGGATGAGTTAGGGACAAATATTCTGATTTCACTGACACAGTGATGACACAGTTTCAGTGGAAATCTCTGGGACTCGGAGAGGACATGCACTGACATACAGTTGTCTGAAATACCATTCAGTGTATTCATGCAAATAATCCTGTTGGATTACTTGCTGGGAGAAAGGATTTAGCCCTTAATAACAAGATGAATGGCACTTTAAAAACAATGATGAATTTGCAATGAAAGGTTGATTTATATGTTTTCATTCAGATTAGAATGGGACAATGGTGAAGAGTTCAACATAGATGAGAGATAATTGCATAGTAGAGAAATTTAGTATAGTGACAATTCTTAATGTGAATAGTGCCAGGATTTGTTGTTAACAGTACCTGGGAAATATGTCATTATCAGGGAATTATAAGGTGGCTTTAACTTCTTAAAAATTGTCCTGATATTCTCTCCTTTGCATTTCTTTGTGTAAGAAAGTTCTAATGTTTGACTATACATAAATGAGCTAAAATGGTCATTCAGATTTGTTTTACCAAAAAAAAAAAAGAAAAAAGCATGTGATCATTGCAGATCTATTTTTTAAAGAGTACCTGGCATGTAGAGTCAAAACCTGCATTTTTTTTTTAAATATATTACTGAAAACTTGGGAATTAATTCCCTATCTTGTCTAATCTAATGACAACCCATTCATCTCAGATGAACTTCCCAATTTACAGTAAGCATTTAAACTGTTCACTTAGGAAGTCAGTGAGGAAATATTGTCACAGCATTTTAGTGATACTTCTAACAGGGCAAAGTGTTTGTTATAGATTTCCAGCATAGATTTAAAAGCATTTTTAAAGAGTATATCAGAAGTTAAAACATAAATATATGTATATTCTCCTGAGATGAGGTGGTAAGACCCAGTGCAGTATCACACCTTGCCATGTATGTGACAGCACAGCAGGCAGTGTAGTCACAAACAGCTGCAGCTTTCCAATAACATCAATGTGGAATAGGAAATATTAATTTAAATTAAAATATTATATTTCTAGGTTAAAACCAAAACAAATGCTTAGTTTTAAGGTCATCTAGCATGACATTCACTATATGGTATTAATCCCTTTGTTTCATTTGATTATCTCTATATTTTACTTAATTATCCCTGTACTGAAAACATTTTATAATAGCTGTCCAATAGAGGAATTTAACAGCCAAAAAAGAAGAATTTATCATATAATTTCTCTGGTTGAACCAGTGATGACCATTTCTTCCTCTATATGACATGATATACTACCATCTTTTAAGTCATTAAGGATCTCTAAAGCAATCTCTAATTTTTCTATACTCATATTAATATGCACGTGCCCAAATTACCCACAACAATCTGAGATCAGTGTCATTGACCTAAATACACTCACTACACAATACAAAAAAACCCAAACTATCCCAGGATAACACTGACTTCCTTATTAGAGCAACATGTTGGGAGGTCATGGTAGATTTCTGGTCCAGCATAGCTGAACATCCCACTCAGTGTGACTGCTTTCCAGGGTGATTCCCCACTCCCTGATGGCATTTTGCACTGGAGTGTCATATGTTGAATGGAATTCAATACCAAATGGTGTTTAATAGATCATCTGATTGTCTGGTCTTTTTTGTACCTATTGGTTTATCAGAATTTATATGTCTTTCCAAAATGGCTGATGAAACGAGATCATCCAGTAGGTCTTGTGTAAGGACTATACTGCATTATCATAATGGTATCTGCATCTTTGAAAGGTTCATAAACACTAGCCAGTAAATCATCAGTCTCCCAGTGTGATAAATATCACTGGTCAGGTTATCTGATTGTGCAAAACACAAAGGGGAACCACACAAGACACCTGAGGTTTGAAGTGCTTACTAATGCTACAGTATAAACCTTCCTGGAGGAGGTCTGAGACAAGAAAAACTGCACCAGTTTCCAGTTTGATATTTTCCAAGCATCAAACCAGCGAAATCTATTTATAATATAGTTGTTAGAATCCTACAAAAGAATGTAATTATTAAATGTAATTTCTGAATTTCATATCAGAATACTGCAGTCATTGCATTGTTTCAGAACATTGGCCACTGATGTTTGAATGCATTCCATTTAAACTGAATTTTGAATTATAGAGCTGAAGAATCACCAAACTACAGATTTCTTTCTCTTCATAAAATTTCAGCCACTGAGAATGATGATTTTTAAATTTATTTTTAATTTGTAAACATTAGATTAATTCTGATTAGGCCTAGGTAAAGAGCTTTTTGTGGTCTAAACAGAAATTCAGTCTAGGTGGGGTTGGAGGACTGTCAGCATTTCATACTCTGTTTTCATTGCATCATAATCATATAATGACAACCCCTCTGGTGGGAGCCTCTGAACTGCTGATATTAAAACCTGTAGTTTGAAAGCATTCAAATGAGATTTCTGTGCTTTTAAATGGCATTAACTGCCATTATGAGTAATAGCTCAGCTGATTAAATAGAGTGGATTCATGGTGTTAGGGCATCACAGTTGAATTTTCATGTTTTGTTGTATTTTGCAAGGAACAAACAATGCAAAACAATGCAAAAGCAACTCAGTTCCTTTCTCCTGAAAACTCTGCTGACAGTTTTCAAAATCCACTGATTTAATGAAAAACAAAGATTAAATCCCTAACAATCTTAGAAAATAAAATAAATTTTAAAAATTCTCACTCTTTACTCACCTTCTGAGGAGAAAGCTTTGCTATTGCTAGTCAGAAAGGGTTGTAACCAATAAACATTTGCATTACTTTGGATTTGCCTCTGAAATCTGCTAGTCTATTCTTGTCCCTACAGTCTCAAAAGCCCTGAATCATAGCGGATTTTCTCTCAATAAAGATAGTTATGTAAAGATCTCTGCAGGGACCATGAATTCTACTGCAGTGTGAGGAGAAGGGCACTTTTTTTAAGTTGAGGCTGTACATGTGTTCAAACAGAACTAACCTAGATCCACTGCAAACCTGGATGTCCATGTGACACGATGCCTTCTCTAACCTACTAAAGCCTGCTCAGTACACTCTATCATTGTGACATGTTTAATCGATGGCAAGGTTAATTGTTCATTGTTCGCTGAGAAATTAACCCTGAGAAAAGGTATAGCTGTAATAAACCCCACCCATGGGACTCTGCTTTGTGTTTCCTTTGTTGTGCCAGTCTGCCGTGGTCAGTTCCATAGTGCTTTCATAGCAGCATCTTCCACAGACAGGTCCTCTGCCAGAAGAGGTCTCTAGCCTTCTGTTTTCACACACTACTCAAGGGATGCAAGTTTAAAGCCTCACTGAGTGCAAATTACGGGGCACCTGAGGTCAAATCTGTGTCTTTTGAAAAAATTATGTTGTCTTGCAAAGTACTGAAGGTTCCCTACTCGTACTCAAGTCAGGAGCACTGACCTCTGTAATATACCAGCCCAACTTCTGTTGACCACCTGAGATGGAAGTGCTCAAGAGATGGGTTGTTTCTGAATGTTCTCTGGTATTTTTTAACACTTTGACTTATAAACACACCTCTTTTAAATGAAGCATTTTTCTTAGTGTTGAGCTGAAAATACAACAGAAAACAACATCTCATTGATGCAATATGAGATAAAATTGACACCCAAGCTGTCGAGTGAAAATTCCTGAGAAGCTCCATTTACTACCTGTAAATCTGTAAACCACTAACTCTTATCTGTCACGAGTAATGGGGAGCTATGCCTGATAAGACCAATGGGTCAGGGCAGGACAGAGTAACCATGCAGCAGCCTTGAGTTCTACAACTAACAAAGGATCTCAGTAGAATTCCACCCATCATTTAAAGAAAATATTAAAGAGTTCACAGCTCAGGGTTGCTAATTCTTGATTGGCAATAAGCATTTTAAAACATAGTCAGAATCAAAATAAAGGCTTCAGCCCATCTTGGAATTAATGCATTATGTGTACAAGGGTTCTCTTTATACCACATGATGGGCATTTCTTCCATGTGTTACACCACAGAGAATCTTTCAAATTATATCAATCAAATCAAGACTGGATCTCAACGTCAGGTAAACTCAGTGTCATATACTCAGCAATTCCCTGTCCATAATTAATTGAGCTCACAAAAAAACACTGTAATCCTCCTCCCAGTTCTCTTCCTTGATGCTCTCAGCATTTGGGACTCAGTTTTCCATTCATGCAATCTTTTAATGTAAGCATGATCTCTTTCATTTCCAGGGAATGAATCTCTTGAAAATTTCACTTCTTCTTCAGCTTGAGAGTGAGTTTCTCAAAGATCACTTGGAATTTGGTGATGCTATTCTAGAGTATATTATTTTTTACATAGACCTCATCTGAACTTATTTTTTCTATATTCAGACTTGTTCTGAATGCAAATGAAATCGTTGACACCACAGAGATATTCAGTGAGGTTTTCTGGAGGGGAAAAAAAAAGTTTCTTGGCAGTCATCCACCACAGTGCAAAAGGAACATTTGTGGCTGTAGCACAAGACATGTAAATCATCAGAGATTTATATAGTGTCTCATATTCTGTGGGTACTGTAGGCCTCTAGACCTGCACACTCACTTGTCTGACTTCTCATGCAGGTTCTTGGTAAGGATATGGACATCAAGGCTTGCACCCTATTTTGAGTGCCCCTTTACCCTACAGTCCTCCCATTCATTTCAATTTGAATGTGGAGATGTCAAAAGCTCTTTGTAGTATTCAGGAACTAATTTGTATTTTCACCTCCTCACCTCTGTTATTCCAACTACCACATCTAGCTCAGCGTTCTATTCTCTGCCATTTTTATCTACAAACTAAATATAAAAATCACAGCTACTATCCACATTTTACTATTACTGGCATGTATGTGAGGGCTAGTTCTGTAATTAAAGCTGTGATTTACATACTGGTGTCAAAACTGTCTCAGAGGCTTCCACAATAGTAATAACTAACCACTAATCTGTGAAAACTGCTGAGTTAAAATACACCCAGGCTAATAAAGGGAACTACTCGTCATTTACTGCTATAGATGTAAATATTTGTGAAAAGGGAGAAAAAATGATTCATATACTCCAGGTTGTGTGTTTCTACTACTGTGTTTTCCTGCGAATGTCCCTGCCATTGTCCTGCAAATCTCTGTAATTGCAGAACTTTACATATGGATTGATTTAAATGACTTTAATGTTGCTCACAAGAATGAAGACAGATTTTTGACTCCGAGTTGAAATTCTGCAGTCTTTACTCAGGCAAAACTCCAATTAATCCCGAGGCATTACAAACTGTGTAAAGATG
>VWZY01009832.1:154345-218802 GCA_013399075.1 Chloroceryle aenea | reverse complement strand
AAACACCGCCTCTTCCCCCACCCCCCTTCTGGGCCCGCTGGAGACCGCGGGGGTTGCCGCACGTCTGGGCGAGTGTGGCTGAGTCCTTTTGCACCGTTTCTGTGGAGAAAAGCCATGGCCTTCGTGCAGTCAGTCAGTTGCCCTTCTGGAGAACCAGGGCATTCACTGCAAATAACACCGCTCTTGCTATAAATAGATAACATCTCTTCTGAAGGTATATTTATCTGTCTATCCATCTTCACTTAGTTTATTTTATATCGCATTAGGCATCCATTAGTGGCTGCTTTCTCTTAAGAACTTAATATTTTCCATCTCTTTTGCATCCTCTGCTTTCACACCCCTTGAGTAGGCCAGCATAACATTTAGACTTGATTTGTGGTATTTACAGCCCTGAAATGAGTTGAGCACATTATGAACAGAATTATTTTTCCTTCCAGAATCTAGTAGTAATATTCTGACTTTAACCAGTAGATTAAGTAGACTGAAGATGTAAAACATGACGTTTTGTTCTAAGTCACAACCATTATATATCTGTTCGGCTTCATGCTATTCTTAAAGTTTCTGTAGATTTGTTAATTAAAAGAAAAAAATATATACCTTATGCTCCAAACACATCCCTCTAAAATTATCAATCTCCTTCACTTGCCTACTTGGTGACAAAATGTAACCAGAGTATTTAAAAATTAAGATTCCCTCATGAAAACGGGTGTTGTAGCTGCAGTCTCCTAAAAACAACTGCTCTTTGGATTTACAGAAATGTTTTTTTCTGGTGTTGCCCTCTGGTGGAGACTTAATGAAGTTTTACAGCAGCAAAGCACTTGCATACAAGAAAGACCAATTATTTTAATATTGAAATTCTCATGTCTGATTTCAAAATTTCTTTTCAAAGGTGTAATAGAAGTACAAAGAAATAGAGCAAAAAATAAATTTAAACTATAGGTGATTGAAATGTTACTCGTTAGAATCATACCACAGAGCTGATTTCTAGATCATGGTAGGTACTGAATGTGGTTTTCAGCATAGGTTTCAGTTCAGCGTCTCCACTACTGTCATGCTGCCAGCGGGATTTTTCCCAGCACATACAAAGCTGCACAGTTACATAAGCAAGTCTTGCCGGTGTTTCATGGCTCCAGTGTGCCACTGCAGATGCTCAGAGGAAACCCGTATGAATACATTCTTCTGAGGGGCAGCAGGCACAGGAACCTGTGTAGCAGGGATGAAATGTGATTAAATTGTGGAACACAAACCTTTCAGAAAAGTATTGAGCACTTTTCTCCGCTCAATTTGAGGATGTAATTCTTCAGGGAAAGGGTGCTTTGTTTATTTGCACACTACATGCAAGGAGCTCTGGCCATTTTTTTTTAGCAAGCTCAGCACTGGCATGGCTTTTGATTGTAAGGCTATTAAGCAATAACTATTATTATAAGAATAACCTTTAGTAAGTAAATGATGACTGATTTGGGAGAAATAAATAATTTATCATGTCACACGAAAATTAATTTAAAGGCCATATGAGACATTCCTGGGTGTCTGCTTTTATGAGAGGAGATTGAGATGTTCATTAATTGCATAAAAACATATAAAATACCAGGCAACCCTGGTATAGTAAAATGCTATAGTGATTAGGCTGCTGCTGTAGCCATCTGAAGTAGAGATTGTATGTCTATCACATGCTATATCTGGATACTACTGAGTCACAGTTGTTTTGGTTTACACAAGGCACTAGTAAGAGCAATAGAAACTCATATCGTTACCATTAGATGTATAGACCTGTCAGCTTTTTTAACATTGTATAGTAGTTATTTAACCTGGGTAGAATAATCCATTTCTAGAAGAAACACCACATAATATTAATGTATGTCATCAGAATTGTTATAAAGATTTATTTCTATAATGAGCACCTGTTGCAGACTCCTCTCACAAAAGGCCTAATATGCCTTGATATATGACAGCTTAGAGCTTGGAATGGGCTACTGTGTTTCAGATGCCCACATGCAGTCGCTAGAGCAGTATTACACTGCTTTGCCAGTAGCCTAAGAAGCACAAGAAGTGACACATACTAGAGGACAGAAGTTGAATACTAATTTTTCGGGATGACTTCTAGTTTTAAACTAACTAGAAGCAATTTGCCCAGAAATCTTTACACTACAACAGAGGATGAAATACTCTAACAAATTGCTAAAAACCCCCAATATCTGGAAAATTGCTTTTGCTTTCTGGTAAGGTAACAATGGTGATTAAAAATAAAAGAAATAAAAGAAAAAAAATAGTAATTGGAAAAAAAAAAACAAAGAAGACATAGAAGTATCTGAAAGCTGCACTTTTTTTTTTTTTTTATATTACAGAATATCTCGTTTTAAGCATACAGGTTCATGGTGTTAACTCTAATGGCAGTGCCTAATTTTCGGACAACCCAAGGTGTGTCAGGCTCATGCAGAAAAGCATGTCCATTATCGTGTTGAAGCTGTTGCTTCAGCCCTCTGGTGGTAAAAGCCATGAATGCACTAGAAGTACAGACAATTTTTATGTTCTACTAGTACCGTGGGTTTCACTGTGAGAAAAAATCAGACCACAAAACAAACCACCAGGTGACTTGCAGTTACTATGACTGGGAATTTTCCATTTACATTACATAAAGACTTTCTTATTTCCTCCATTATCCTCCCTTTCCTTTCTAAAATCTAGTTTGTTTGTTTGTTTTTTTAATATTAGCAATGACATTTAAAAAAAACAAAACCAAAAAACTAATAGAAATCCACCCAATGGCAAATGTTATTTAAATGATGAAAGCAATCATATTTGTATTAAAGTATTTTTTTGTATTTGTGTAGAAGTCTGACAGCATTTCATATATTTATATTAAAAGTAAATGGGGATGTTCTCAGATATCACAGGAACATCTGTTCCTTTGAATTCCTGTACTGCTCCATGAGTTAAACACAAAGGATCCCAGAGGACTTCAAGCCATCTGTCATGTTACGCAGACAGAAATGCGCCTACCTCTGGGGGTGAGCCAGAGTAACAATTCTCTGAGAAGAAAGAATTCTCTCCCAAGAAAGCTGTGCAACACTTGGTGAGTGGGATGCAATCACCCACAATGAAATTTAGCCAAGGTTTGAGGCACATTATTCTATCTTTTATTAATATGATAGTTAATATTATTTCATATAATTATTTTATTTTTTCAGTGATGTCCTTTACCAGACTGTTTGACAGCTTAGGCAGGGCTTTTACACAAGAGTCAGTTTGGTCTTAGGGATAGTCAAGTCTCTTTTCACTGCAGGAAAAACCTTGAGAGAAGTGTACAGATTAAGAGTGTATTATGGTGCCTTTTTATTGGTAGAATTAGAAAAGCAGAACCAGATTTTATAAGGCTACAGTAGTCCTCCTTTCTTTTCTGTTGACTTTTCTCTTAACTTTATTTTAAAATGTATTAAGAGAAGTTTGAGGAGGAATTTCTGTTGATTCAGATGAGAGGTTGCACTGATTTGAACCGGGCTTAAACCTGTTCTAGACATCCATTTGCTAGCACAACTGTTAAAGAGATACCAAATGTAACTTCAGACATATTGTTTGATCAGGAAACTATTCCTGCTGGGTAAAAAGTCGTAACAGACATTTGGAAAATAGTTGTGCTTAGTACAACAGGGAACTGACATCTGAGTTTGTGAGCAGACTCTTGGACTAGTGTTGGGTCTGGGATTGTTATTACAGCCTGCATTTGTCACTCATTTTTTCCATGCCTCAGGTTTTTGGTTTGTTGGGTTTTTTTTGGTTATGAGAGAGGAAGAATAATCCTTCATTAGGACAAATATTGATTTGTCTATAGACTAAATGAAACCCAAATTCATAAAATGCTGTGTAGGAAGAATGTATGGATATTCTATTACATGTAGAGGGGTTTCTTTAAGGAGAAACACATACCTAAAATTATCATTATTAATCTATATTCACAAAGTGTAATTTTCTAGTGACACAGCCAACCAACATACTTCACCTTCACCATACAGCTCTGCCAGAACAGGTTTCAGTGATCTAGGGACACATGCATTTTCAACTGTTATACCATGTTTTTTCTATGTAGAAGGATATTGAGACAGTGTGTATAACTGTAGCAAAAAATAAATAAGGAGGAAGCACGTGTGTTTAGTCGATGTTTGGGGTCAGTGGAGTCTTATGCTGGTTCATTCTCATGCTTTCCTAAGAAAGAATCAGCTTCAAGGAGGCACCATCCATCCATCCATCCATCCATCCATCCTATATTTCCTTCTTTAGTTTCACAAGCTGACAACCATTACATGAATTCAAGGCAGAATGTAATCACTTTTCATGTCTTAAATTTCCTTGGAATCCACCTAATAGAATAGTCTCAAATTTGGAGCCAAAGTAGGAAAATAAGGAATCTGGTTGATTTTCTTATGTCATACGGTTGCATCTGCATCAGATAACACTAATCCAAGCTAGCAATGCCAGCATGTCCTCAAATGACTAGTATTTTAATAAAAGATTCCCATATATTTTTTTTTATAATATAAACCCAAATATTGCTTGTTCTATGAACATAAGAATGAATGCATATGACTCCTTGAGGCTTCTGTCTTCTGTAACTCTCATTTTTTCCTACCTCCTCCTCACCCCAGGCCCTGGTCAGGATCTATAAGAACTCCAGTCCTTCCCTGCATGTTCCCTAATGCTTTCCTGTCAGCATCCTTAGTTCCTGCCATGTCATCAGCATGCCTTTTCCCTCTCCCTCATTGTGTCTCTTTTATTTTTCTTTACAAAACTGCTTTTGGCAAACTACTTTTTTTTTTTCCCCTGAAAACTATAGGGATTTATTAACTCTGGCACTTTTATGTTTCTGACAAATTTGACCAAAATAGGTTCAAGAGCAATTATGAAGGGGAATGGGCACCAAAAAAATGTGTAAGTCTCATTTCATTAGAAAAATGGAACAAAACAATCAGTGTTAGATGTTGGTTTTGCTGATCTCATATTTCATTTATAGCAGAAGTTATATTTCATATCACTCTATCTTCTGAGAAACAATTCCTCTGCTTTCTATAAACCACAAAGGTCTCATCTCCATTATACAATCAGTAATTGAGGAGTGATAGATACTTTCTTTGAAGAACATGTCCATGGTTTGAAGAAAGTCCAAATGTTCTTTTTCTTACCATAATATGCAAAGGAAAACCAAAGGCTGTAAAAGGTTTTGAGGGAATCTGAGCACAGAACTGCTGTTCCTGTTGGTTTGTTGAATACATAAAGTGTTCCTTCTTCCCCGGAAACACTAAAGCAGAACATAATTCAAGATGACAGGAAAATCTCTTCTTTATTTTAGGGCAATGCTAATGAGCTCAGTGGTGATTAGTTTGTGTTCCACAGGGCAGTGGGAAGATCGGGGTGTCCTATAGCCAAAGGACTCCAACCCGTCCACTTCAAAATATCTGTGTTCTCTAAATGTAACTAAAAATATCAATTTCTCCATTCAGATCCCTTTTCTAAATGGCACAGAGAACACCCCCAAGCTCAGGCTTCACGCACATTTCATTTCACAGTCTGGTATATAAGTGTAAATGTTTTATAGCTATTTTATCTTATTGTTTGTTACAAATAAATCATAGAACTGGTGGGTCAACTACTTGATTTCACTAGAAGAAGCTGTGGCTCTAAATGCATTATGCAGTGTCATGGAGTGACATGAACTTTGACAGCTACACGACAATGGCACTGCTCTGTCATGATTAGGCTCTACAGGCAAAACCTGAAATGGGTGGAGTGCTTCTGGACCCTTATTTAGCACCTTAATTTTAGATATAGACATACCAGATTAAGGACAGGCACATCCACACATTTAAGAGCAGGGTTCTGATTCACTTACAAGTCACTTCCCTTCCTTCCCAGGTTTGTCTGGATGTAGTTAACCATAACTTCAAATGGGACAAGGAATGCTTCTGGCTTATTCAGTTCTGGGTCAAACCGAGTCAGTTGATTCTGTGTGACTCAGTCTTTGTGGGAATAGTTCTGATGTCTTCAGTTATTCCAGGGTTTCTTCTACAGGGGTGGTCAATTTTAATTATATAATTAGTGGTCTATTACAAGACTTGGAAGCTCAAGCTGTTCAAAAGACTTATGCTGAACCTTCAGCCTTTACCAGGCTCAGGGTTTCCTTGTCTGTCTCTTAAGTTGTCATTTTCATTGGGAAAACCAGGACAAGTTTTTCTGTCTTTTGGTTTTTAGCCCAACAGCCCTCAGCTTAACAGCTGACACCTACTGGGCATTCACCATGAACTTTAAATGCATTATGTCTGATTATTACAACATTCTGTGGTTGAGCCACTTTCTGTCTCCCCTCATGTCAAAGATTTTCCGTCTGCTTCACTTTTCTACTCAAAAGGCATTGTTTTATAGGCAGTTCTTAACTGACCTTTTTTTTTGGTTGGTGTTATGTTTTGGTTTTTCCCACCACCCGGATCAGTATTACCATTAGTGCTCTCTCTGAGTGCTGTGGTGTATGAGATCTGAATCCCACTCTGTCTGCCAAAGCCAAACACTAAAGTGTAAATAGAAAGCTCTTATAAGACAATGCTACTTATTGTCTGGTTTAGTGCTACACAATTTTCTCAGGCCATTAGAAAAATAACAACTTAAAGGAAGAAATAAACAAATGTCAAAGTCTCTGCTTGGGCTGCATTCTTACCTAACTCCTCAGGAGGCACATCTCTGCAGAATATCAAGAAAGGAATTCAATATTTGGCCTTCTGTATGGAACAAACTTTTATGTGCACATTGGATTTTACCAGTGATCTATCTTTAGCTGAGAAGCCTTCCATACACAGTTTCACATCCTCTATACTCGCCTTACAGTAGTGCTACCAGTTTGTCAAAAATTGTCTTACAAGTTGGTTGTTCTAAAACCCTGCTGAGGCACAGGTTTTTTGTAGACATTAACCCTGCTTTATGCATGAAAAATATGCATTATGCTACAACTAAGAAAAGATCAGGACTGAGATGTGTATAAATATGTAAGAAAAGCTAGGCTATGAGCACAGCTCTATTGCTGTTTGCCAGGTGTCCTGAGATCACACCCTAGGGGCTGCAGCTAACTAACTAAATTCTGCGACACGTAACTTGTTAAATGTAGTTGTTTGCTTTCTTGTTGTCTCTCACTTAATATTTTCCTACCGTTTCAAACTGGAGGTCTTTGTGTATAAGTCTAATAAAATCACTGAGACTATTTCCAGTACAAAGGATCTAAATTTTCTTACAGTGATCTGAATCATGCCATATGTTTTCTATGCAGATCATTTTTTTTTTCCCTTTATCATAACAGACTGACTTATAACTCAGTTAGGAAGGTACTAGTTGTACCTAACTTTGGTTTGGTTTATTTTGTTTTGGACTGATGTATGTGTCCAGTAATTGGTGTGAGACTACCAATTCATTCACACCTATGATGCTGTTACATAATCCTTTTATTTCTGGGTATCTCCTGCTTCCCAAAAGGCTGAACACATCTGAAGCACTACAAAGGCTTTTTTGGCTTTTGGACAAGAGAACTGATTTTTTTTTACTTTCTTCTAGGAATAATCACATAATAATTAAAGTTCTGAAATAACTACATATCCCCCAACTGAATTGCTAGAAAGCAACTAGTCCCTAAAATCCATTCTGTCAATCATTTCTTCTTCATTCGCTTCTCCTTTACTACAAGGCCCCCATGACTTATGGAAACACCTTTCCCTGGAGGTAGTTTATCTTTAATAAAATTCTTCAGTGAATCCATGAGTTTAATCAGGCTCATGTTACTGAGTCACTCCTGGTGAATTGAGATGGTCTTCTGCTTTCACAGACAAATTTCCTTGGCAAGCTGCCAATTTTGTTCTGTTTATGACAAGAATATTAATCACTGTCAGAATGGTGCACGCTCCATCATCAGTGCGCATCATAAATCATTAAGAGATACTTTTGCATCTGGTTAACATTACACCTAAGGCCAGTGCTTCCTGGTCTACATGGGCATCTTTCCTTCGCTCATGTCTTGTACCTTGTCTAGTGTTCTCCAAAAGGCTTTATAAATCAATTGCTTGACTTTTCAAAGCTGCCCTATGCTTTCCAGCACTTCTAGCACACTTCAAAATGATCCTCATTAATCCTCCTTCACTAAAGTTACATTTCTCAGCATTGGACCCACCCTCATCAGACACCCTGAGCTCTTTGGAAAAGTGCCTGCTCCTGTTACTGTCTTTGTGCCCAGGAATGAGTCAAGTCCCTGCAATGACAGATGGGTGAATATAGCAGCAAGGAGTCTGTGCGCAGGAGATGGGGGACTGTGCTGTGCACAGGGAGGTGGCTGGTTATGCTGCATATGTATTTGAAGCAGAGTTTATCCTAGCACTGAAAGTGAAGCAAATGCTCCAAATTACATATCTGCATTTTATTTCTTTCAGGTGCAAAACCAGAGGTAAGCCTGTTTTCTCCTTCCCCAGAATTGACCTCTTGGATACCCCATTTCAGTTCCTTTATCAGCAGCTAATAAAATAGGCTCCTCTCTCTGAGGCAGGGGCACTTAGATGACAGACTGGCATTTACATTAAAAGGCTTCTCCTGCACGTCTGAGTAATAACAAATCTCCATACAGCTTTTCTATGTGGTGCCTCAGTTTTTCTACCTTGTCCAGTTTATGAGCCCTTACTCTTCCATTTATTCACCCTCCCCCTTTGAATATAAAGTCATTGTAAGGACTTTATAGTTCCTTGCTAAATTCAGTTCCCTCCACAGGTTCAGCGGTAGCTAGCACTTTGACCTAGCAGTAAAAGTACAAAGCAGATTTCTTTCTGCTTTGATTTCCTTTACCCTTGTCACCTCAAACATATTTTTTTTGTGCTCTTTGCCACTTACTGCTTACCATGAAACACACAGGATCTTGTTGTTCCCTCACTCCAAACACGAGACTTTTCTACCTAGAAATCTTTGTGGAAAAAAAAGGTCCCTTTATATATATCAGACTGTGGTTTTGTTTCAATTAATTAATCAATTATCTTTAAAAGAGAAAAAAGTAGAGAGCTGGAGTGTTTGTCTTTTCCCATGATAAACCCCACAGGATCATCTCTTGTTTCCCTGGCTTCAACCCACACACCAGCTTTGGTGGAGTTGAACTGTCAGGAACCATCACTGACACAGAGTGCCTTGAATTCTGGTTTGAGGTACAAGGAATATTTCTTGGAATGTTCATGCAATGTGGCATCAACACAAATATCCTTTTCCCCAGCACAATCCTCCATTGCCTGACGTGCCCTTTCACACTCTGAAGCACCCTGGGTGGATGCTTGCGAGGCACATGAATCTCCGTCTGAGAAACTGAAACCAATGCAAGGAAGCTGCTGTTAACAGATGAGGGGAAGTGTAACGTGGCACCTAGAATTTGGTATTTGGTACTACTACCACCTTGTCTCCTGTACGGCTTCTGAGGAAGCCAAAAAAGCTGTCATGACAGAGGCAATCCTATGTGAAAGGGGAAAGCGGGGAATACTTAGAGACAGGATTTTATCTGAAGAACAATACAGAAAATCAGAAAACAGGTTTATATGTAGCATTACTGTTTGCTGACACTTTACTGATGTGCTAATGTCAACAGAAAAGTTTATTCAAGACAATCCCATAGCAAAACTCTTGTGATGAGGTTGTAACATGGCAGAGAATCCAGGCTTCCTAACAGTTTTTCCTGCTGAAAGCTTCTGTCTGGAATATTTTTATTCTTTTTTGAAAACTTACTAAAAGATCCAGCAAGCATACAGTGCACGCTTCTTGAACTGCATCCCCATTCCATTCCACCAAGCACTAGTCAAGATGAATTAGTAAAAGTCATCAGCATGACAGATGCATAGAAGTAGGTGCCATCTGAGACAGAACTTGGCCACCGTAGCTTTCACTGATGAGGATGGTATAGTTCAGATACACTTGCAGTGCCAAGTGTTTGTGGTATGGAAGGAACAATGCAACAAAAAGACATGGTTATTTAATGCCTATTGAAGTAGTTGTGATGCCCCTACATCTTTCAGTACCCAAAACTGAAATGCTGAATAGTGTTTGCTGTTCAGAACACCCAAGGACGCAGCTGGGTCAGTCAGTAACTCAAACACAAATGTGTTTCTGACTAGCTGACAGCACTGGTTTGTTGAGGAGTTGAAACAAGAGTTAAAAAGAATCATACCCTTACTAAATGTTTCAGATTGACTCATTTCTGACTGGGAAAGAGTAGTCACTCATTATTGCAAGGGAATGTGCATATGCGCCGTCCAAATACCGATATGGCTGCTGAATTTCACATCCTACTCATCTCCCAGCAGATTTCTCAGTACGCATACTTACATAAAAAAACATTCCCAAACTGCATCTGAATGATGTAAGTGTTGGGTAGAGACAACTGATCATTTAAAACCAGAACAAGATTTAATTTAGCTATTCCTTTTTAAGGATGCCAGGACTATGCTGCAGAGTTGTTGTGACCACCCTGAGCACCCACGAAGACAGAGAAGAAATAATAGCTATGGCTTAATGAGGCTACAAAATAACTCAAATATTCTGGAAATTATTTTTTTAGCATTCGTAGGGTAGCAATGATATTTTTTTTTCCCCTTACCTTTTCCCACCTGTATAGCAAAGGAAAGTTTTTCATGTCTAAATTAATCTTTTGTGAGGGCTGACTTTGCTTTCTCCTGGTAGGTACAATCTCTTTGCCATACCACATGAGAGGAACCCTGACCCAATTCCCTGCGTCTCTCAGTCCCATGTCATTCTAAATCTTTCAGTTACAAGCCGGACTCTCAGACTGCAGGAGCTGCCCCTGGTACACTTGTGCTGACTTCAGCATATCTTCTGTGGCATGTTTAAGGTGCTATTTTCAGAAAAACTCTTACTTTTGAACATTGCAAGGAACATTAGACCAGGTATTATTTGTTGCAAAGCCCCCATCTGGAAGAGACATGAAATATGCAGGCTTCAGTTCTTGGGATATAATTTCTTCCACATCTTGCTGTTCTTTTCCACTGATCTATTACTGAATGGGTTACCTATTTTTCTACTCTTGTAAGACAATGCATTTTATGCCAGTTGGATTGAGATGGCCGTGGTCAAAACATTTCTTCTATTTCAGTGCTCCCTACCCCTTTTTGCACAGAATAATCATGGACTTCTATTTAGAAAGGCCCTTTAATCTGGGTGGATGAAGACACCAAACAATTTAGATGCCTTACCTATTTGTTGCAATGCAAAAAAGTAAACCCACTAAGATTCTTATGCTCCTCTTCATTTACTGTACAAGGTAAATGAAGGAATTAAGACTTTTGAAGGATACCTACAATTTCTGGTTATGGGGAGAACCAGGTCTGTTCCAGGATTTGCGAATGTTTCAAAAGTTACCAGGTTACTCTATCTTACAAAATAGAATTGGCTTTAGAATAAATTGTGTCTCCAGTTAAACTCCATTAGCCATTTACCACAGGCCTCAATGGAGACAAGGTTTAACTTCCAAGAGCAAAGCTGGAATGCAGTTGAAAACTTTTAACACTTTCATAATACATAAGTATCCCCTGTATCCTGCATAGCAACTCCAATTTCTCTCTTTTTTCCTCCTTTCCCACTTTCCTTTTGCTACCACTTTATGCTCCACCTTTCTTAAGGCTTTATTTTTGCTTTTGATACCTAATTAAGTCACCAATCCCACCTCCATAACCAGCACAGTGGTAGCAGCAGAATACATAATGACACTTGGGTTGTTTTGGTCTTTTTTTTTTTTTTAAATACAGACAAGATTGTTTTATTCATCTCATACATTTGTTTCATTTGATTACTGCTATTGCATCTCTCATAGTTTATCATTTCAAAGTTAATGACATACTGAGTCTGGCAGGTGACCCTGTTCTCAGGGAACGTGGTAGAACTATGGCAGTGGTGACGTGTGCTGAGGCTGTCTCCTGAGAGAAAGGCATAGACTTGATTCCTGATTCGCTGTGATTTCATCCAAAGCCCTACACTGGTGCCAGAAGTGAGTTCAAAGAAAGATTAACATATGTAGAGGTATCTAAGAACAGTAAAACTTCACCAGTCCCTTGGAAACGCTTTAGCTCTGCCATGTTTTCTGGTCTAAGAGCTCAGAGCTATTTATTGCATGTATGTGAACCACTCTCTCTGCGTGTGAAAACTGCATGCAGCTGACTGAGGACTTGAGAAGTCACTGCAGGTCCTGACAAGAATAAGAACTGTACCAGAGAATGAAGGGAAGAGCAGCCTAGGGGAAAACGAATGGTGTTGTACCCTACCTACAGGAAGACAAAAGTGGCCAGTCTTCCACTGAACTGTGGCCTTCTAACGTAAAGAACTTGCAGAGCTAAATTCCCTCACAGGCTCTCACACTCTCCTGCCATCTCGGTCCCTGGGCATTGCCTACAACACACGCAGAATTTCGCAGAGGTTTTCCTTGGTAATTCACTCTCCTGAAAAACACGGGGAGGCAGAAACAGACAGCTACCCAATGTGGTTATCGAGTGGAAGACAGCTGTCAGCTGGAGGCTTTCTTTACTAATCTGAGTAAGGAAGGGGTGAAGTTACAATTGCAGGAGATCTCTAATACAGCATCCAAATATCCTGCAATGAGTTGCAGAAATCTGTACCAATACTTTTCTCCATCAGGCTCTCTGAGTATTTAAATTTTTAACACTTTGACTCCTCTCTGAATTCTTGGTATTTTCAAAAAACAAGTTGAAAGCACATTAAAAATAAACACTGCTTTATTTGCCAGATTTATCTTATTAAATGTACATATATAAGTTAGCTGAATGTAACTTTAAAAAAAATTATTCCAACATTAGAAAGTGTATCATATCAACAACATACTCAGCAGACAAAAATGCCACTCAGATTACATGACAGTACAAGTCAAAACAAGCAGTACACATAGAACAGTAAGAAAGTCCCTCTATCTTCACTCCATTCTGTTGTCTCAAACTGAGAGTATTACATAAAAAAGTAAAAGCATTGTAACAAAATCTTCTAGAAAAAAAAGAGTATAGTGTTTTATAGTAGCACTGTTATTTTGCAGTCATTTGCTTAAAACATACCACACTAAATCTTTCCAAGGTAAAAATACTAAATTTTCATTGGAAAAGAAAAAAAATAAATCCCTGATTGCATTATACTTGAAAGCCCAATTTTCTTCTTCTAACTAATTCTAATTGTTGCTTAAATTCCAGTAGTTCCAACGCAGAACTACCCTCCTTTTAGCTAGACACTTTTAGATACTTCAGTATTGAACACATCAAAATGAAATATTCCAACAGGAACAATAAGCACATTCTGAATCTGACGTGTCCATTTTTCCTATTTTTGAAGAACACTTCAAGAAATGTCTATGTAGGTGAACCATTATAATCCTAATCACACTAACAATCCTTTGTCAAAATACTGCTTAATGACAAGTAAAGGCAAACTACCATGTAAAAAGGTGTTAGAATTATTTTGCTATATGACATTAGCTCTTACTATGACAACATATTCTCTTTACAACAGTTTCTATAGATGAAGTAATGCTATGAACTGTAGATATATTTTTAAGATACAAATTTCTTTTAAAATAAACTGATCCCAGATCTTTTCCACTTTCTTCTGTGATACAACATATGCAAAACATCTGTTTGTACAGCATTAAATAGGGAGTGATCTCAAATAATAACTTTGAAAGAAGCAAGAAATAGTGATCAAAACATCAATTCAAATTCTGAACATATCAATGCTCCATCCCAAACTACGATATCTCCTTGTTGTCCCTCGTATTGCTTTTAAATAGCATTATTCATTCACAACACATCTGATTTACTGACATCTTTTCAAGTGTAGTATATTAGGACACTATTACAAGACCTAAGAAACCAATGTTCCATAATCAGGAAGAATGCATTTAATGCTCAAATTTCAAATCTGTTTTCAGCTTCAAATAGCTTGTATGTTTTGCATAGAAATATCATTTTGCATCTCACCACCTTACAGAAGCAACCGTTTGCACTGCTAACAGTAACAAACTGTGAAATCTAAATTAAGCAGTTTAGTTAACAGTGTATGTGTAAGAAGCAGCAAAGTGCTTGCATTGTGTAAATTCTGATGTTGCATACATTGTTAAAGTGACTGATACTCTTCTTTGGCTTATACATTAAGCAGCAGAGCTAATTTAGTTATACATGCATTCCTCCAATAAATCTATTACTCAAATATATCTGAATATTCAAGAACATGGTCAGTTCATCATGACCATGAATTGCCAGCATGCTTGATTTATCAAGCAAACTTACAGAACCAAGTGGAATAACTTAATGAGAAATATACACCTGCTTCAATTCCTTGCCTGGCAGCCAAACCCTGTGATGTTTGCTTGAGGTAGGCACTTCAATGTTAAAACTTTTGCGAACCATGATGGTTCCACCCCAGACACTGATTTATTGTTGTAAGGTTACTAGCCAAGTAGTGCAAGATGTAGGCTAAAACAAAATACAGAAAGTTTAACTTGTGGATCTAGTAAACAGTCAGTCATTTGGCTGATATGGAATACAAATCTAAACTTGTTTTTTTTTTTTTTTTGGTGTGTGTATACTTGCAAGGAAGTATAACTTTCAAAGTGCAAATACAGTAAAATTTCTCACCTCTAGCTAGTGTTACTTCAGCATGAGAGAACTCTCCAGTCTGGTGCTGCTTTATCTAAGCAGCCCAGATGTGAACTGCTCTCTGGGAACAGCTCCCATAGCACTGAACCAGAGCATGGTTTGGCTAACACTGTACAGCTACGTATGCAGGTTCACAGTATCACGATGCCTGCAAGCACAGTTTGGGAATACCTGTTTCCCAACAGTGACCATTTTCACATCTTTTGCCAAATGCAAATAAACAAGGCACTAAGCATGGAAGTGTGGGTATCTTTTAAATATACAGCAAAATCATAAAAATGCCTAACTGCTTCAAATTATAAAATGAGGGCACATTCATAAACAGCTGGTAGCTACTTTGCATAAGTAGTTATTATATATTTATAAACTTGATAACTTTGTAGAAAAGCCCCATGACAAAACAGGAAAATAAAATCCTTCTTGAAGATCAAAAAGAAAACAACCTAAAACTATAGCAAAGCAAAGCCCCGGACCCCCAGGTTCCTATGTAAAATGACAGTAACAATGTAAACATATCGATTATTTGGCATGCTTAAAATCTTCTGAACACAAATCCATATAGAAACCACCCAGCTAGGTTAATGAGCATGGTGGCCCAGCTCCCGCCCCACTGCACTCCGTAGTAAGCACTGAGTACAGACACACAGCTCCAGCCCTTTGTTGGCAGTCACGGAGAATTCAGAAGGAGCAGCTTTGGCCAAAACTCATGTCAAGTGTGATTCACCGATGGCCGTTTCTGAGACTGAGAATTAACTTAGCTGTACTTCTCCAAATTATATACATCTTTTCAAAAAACACTGAAATTTGATGATGCCACAAGACTTGCATTTACAAAACACACACTTTGGCAGATGATATCTTTATGAAAATAAAATGTTTTTTCTTTTTCCTTCATTCATATGTAATGACCAAATTCTGTCCCTATAGATAATTCCACATGGAATTAAGTCAGTGTGTCTTTAAAACTCAGTTCCTTCTGAAAAGCATATAGCAATCCAAAGCTGCAAACAAACATTTCATAAGACATAGTGGATCCAAAAGAAGCCCCAAACCCTAACCCCTGTATTAGGAGTGTTCTCTTATTTAAACAATCAGGTCATAAAAATAACAACCGTCAGCATTTTCCACAGCAGAACTCTGCAATATCATCTGCATTCATCTGGGATACAGTCTGGAACTTTGTATTTAGTAACACAGGGAGGGCTTGTGGTAATGACCTTACATGCCCTGTGAGCCCTTTGAGGGCAATGTTCCTTTTACAGGGAATTCAGGTTCTAGGATGACAAGATTACACTTATTATTATTCAGAGTGATGGATCAAGAGAAAACAGTGCTGAAGTCATACAGTTAACTAACCTAGAATGCTCAGTAAGACTTTTAAAGAAAAGTCTAAAATCTTTGGACTGAAAGCAAAGGGTTGAACTGTCCTATAGCTTTCAAGATGGTGCATACTGAGCAAATCAGACAAAAAAGCTAAAATGAGCTAAACCCCAAATGGGTGTTTTTCAGCTACATTGCTCTGGATAACTCCATTCTCCCTTCTGTAGCAATGAACTCCTTTTCTGTGGCTTGTTTATCACCTTCACACAATCTCTCCTTCAGTTTTTCAAGTTCATACTCATGTAGGATTTTCTGTGTTAAATACTTCTCACGTTTTATTTTGGCTTTCACGTCTGAAGGTACATCAGGAATCATCCATGCTACAAAGAATTTGACGACAAATACAACATGCTGAAAAATAAAAAAAAGCAAGTCAAGGGAAATGTCATCTCCAAATGAAAAACTGTTTTATCTAACACCAAATAGATCACTTTTTGTTCACAAACAGAATACATTTAATTTGTCTGTCCTGGAACAATACATAACAAACTAATGTGGTGTATCTGCGATGTGCACAAAGATTAAAGCACTTCCTTTTATGCAGAAACTTAAATTCCAAAACATTTATGAATTAGCAAACTGAAGAGGCAAGTGTCAGGTTTGAATCTCTAGCATCACTTTCCAATCACTCTGTGTGGTTTCTCAGAAAATTCACATGGCCATGCTGGTAATATTCAGCTATTGGGAACTGGTAAGATACAGTAGGAAAAGTGATAAGAGCACTTTAAGAACTCTCTTTTCACTTCAGAATTTGCAAGACAGTGGCTTAATACTGAAGTGCTGTTTTCCAAATTATTGATTTAGTTATTTTCAGCTAATATACATCCTTGCAAAATGCCTTCTGGATTTTGAATAGTCATCTCACATACAGCTCCATAATGAACCAGTAAGAGTGAAAGTGCTGGTCCTGCTGGTTTCATGTCTCTTCCACCTATATAATGACCTTTTTTATGCTGCTGTTTTATTTTGACCCAATTTACCACTACTCAGCTGTTTTCATTGTTCTTACTCTGAGGTTAATTCCCTGAAGTTAAAATACCCAGTTATAATAATCATTTAGGACATGAGCATCTGGTATTACTTGTGGAAGGAACTATTTTATACTCTCAGCAATTCTGTTTTTTTGTAAATACCTAGAGAATCTATAAGGTACCAATTTCAGAAGGAAATTTTGTAGGCAACATACCTCCATAATAATTATAAAGGCCAGTTTTGCAGCAAGAATGTGCCAGAACTGCATAGTGTGTAAATATTTCCTCTCATGATCTGGAGGATATCGATAGTCTCTGTACCTGTTGGATACAAAAACATGCAAAGGTGAAATGTCATCTTCAGTCTGAGACAGTCTACAAGCTCAGTGACACTTACAGACAAATACAGTTGTCACTTAAGGAACCTTTTTCATCTTGCTTCAAATGGTCTGTTTCTTTTCGCAGTAAAAGGTCACCTCTCAATTTGTTTCTATCTTATGTTTGCTTAAACACTCTCATATTCGCAGCAGCAAGGCAGAGATGAGGATGTATGAGAAGTGAAATTTTGTCCATAGGTGTACATAGGTTGGCAATGATCAAACAACACGGGACAGAGTGCTGCAATGTATCACACAGCAACGGACAAGCACTGAATAAATGTGACAATGTTGACAGATGATGGACTGGACAGATGCACGGTTTAATGGAGGCACAGTCTTGAGTATGTGTTCTGCACTCACATGTATGAGCAGAATAAAGATTCCTGGGACTTTAAAGCTAAAACATCATACAAATTTAGCTTCTTCTTAACATGTTGGGGTGTTTTACTTGGTTCATTTGTTTGGAGGTTTTTTTTTCATCAAATCAATACTCTTCTTTTACCACAAACTTCTCTGAAGTTCCTTTCTCAATTATTCCGTAACATTCAATGCTGTGAAGAAAGGACTTTTTTTTTTTTTTTAATGAAAGCAGGATGGCCAGGTTCTTGGTGGTATCTAGCACAATAATGATTGACTTCAAATACCATATCTCATTTTCGCCTTTGGAATCTAATCATCCCCTTAACAATACTTCCTTGTTGAATTAGGCATTGCAGTTTAAAAGCCTTTGAAAATATACACTGAATTTTGCAACCTTAGGGACGTACTCCTCCATTGCTCAAAAATCAGTAGTTTAATTAAGTAAATGAAAAAGCAAATAAATGTTAGCAATGAGACACTCTCAAAACAAACAAAAAAAGGTGTTATTTTTCATTACTGGCATGATCTCCTGCTGTCTCAAGCACTGCCTTGTTAATAGCTTAAATGTTACTTCTCAAACTTTAGAATGAGGAGAATGACATAATTTAATTTATAGAGGACTATGTAGATCCATCTGCATTGACTTTATTGGCTGTATTATAAACAAAGCAATAAAATATTTACTATTATACTGACCTGCATATGACCAAGTTTTCTGGATTCGTCTTAGGCTTGTTCCTGTCAGGAAAATCTGAGATTTGAAACACTGACAAACTGTTGTTGATGTATCCAGACATAGGCGAGTCTTCATTTTCAGAATAAGCATAGTAGTAAACTAAACGAGGGATCATATCTGATGTGAATGCAACAATAAAAGCCTGAAGAAATTGGAAAAAGAAATTAAGGAATTAGCACACAAAGCTTGAGAGCAGGTTCATAAAGTGGTTGTGGTGACTCTGTAACGTAACCTAGGATCTTTTGTGCAAGGGTGAGCATGATTACTGCACTGCACCTTGGTAAAGATGCTGACTGCAGCCTCTGCTCGAGGACCAGCAATTAGAGAACAAAATATGTGAATGGTCCTCACAAGAGCCACAAATCCCAAATATGTCCTCACACTAAACTGTCTCGTGTGTGTGAAAGCAGCATTTGTTAGTGAAAAAGGAGATGTGGTTTTGAGAAAGGATGTACTAGAATCCAGTGTGTGAACACTTTAGGAAAGAAGGGGAGACACTTTTTTCATCTGTCTTTAAAAATGAAATGATGGCAAACAGCACATTTTGCCTGGAAACCTCATATATTCAAGATGCTCCAGTAGCATGCTCATTAGGCAAAACATCCAAGGGTTCATTCACCAGAAGCAGGTGAATGAGGAGAATTCCCATAGAATAGGCCTTATAGTGACAACACAGAAACTTCACCCCACCAACATAATTAACCCACTTTTCCTGTCCCCTGTGGTCCACTCTGGGCAATCTCTGCCCATTAGATAGACTAAGCTTCAGACAGGCTTATGCCATTCCAAAATGCTGGAAAACAAATACAAGTGAGTGAAATGTTATGGTCCAGTTAAACGTGGATTGGGAGCTGTGTGTTGTCAACATGTGGATAAGTCAAACAACTCAAATGGTTTGACTGTATCTCCACAGGGCAATGTGATAAAGTGAATACTGATGATGAAGGAGAAAAAGCATCAGCTGATTTTTAAATCTGCAAACTCTGAGTATGTGGAAAAATCGAAGGTGACGTAGCACAGTTAACGTACTTACATTAGTGACAACAGACAAGATGGCCATTCCATTCAGGATTTCTTGCCAAACTCCTATGCTATGTGCTTTCGCAGCCACAGGTCTCCTGTACTGAGTGGTTAATTTCCAGGAGTCTACTCGAATCTCCAGGATATTATTCATCAGGGCAAGAAGGGGAGCCAGGGGAAAGGATGCCACAAAGAGAGTAATGAATCCAAACTGAACCTCTGCAAGAGAGAAAAGAAAAGGTCCCCAAATCTGCCACTATCCTATAAAAGTATCCTCAGGGTGACAACAAAACATGCAAGTTGCAGCAAGCTTCTGCCAGGCTGCATAAAAAACCATCTCCAAGCTTGGTCTGAGCTAAGTGACAACTGCCCAAGCCCTGGGACTTCCCTAGTCCCTTAGGGTTGCCATTCAGCAGCACCCAAGGGAACAGGGCATTTGGGTCATGTCAAATGATCTCTCCCAGCAGTGCTGGATACCAATTCCAATTCTTTCACGGTGCTGCAGTTCTCTTGTGAATGGAATATAACTGTAAGACAATAGGAATGTACTCATATATCAAATTTCTGACTTATGAATCAAAACCAGACTAATTTTTCTCTCCTGCAGTTTGTACAGAGCAGGACTGTTCTTTTACTTATTAGCTACACTCCTAAATGAAAACCAGGAACTACTTTTACTTTTGTCACAGCCTTACCTCCACCCATTGTTATTGATTAACACTGATTTTGTATGTAGTAGTTCCAGTGAGGAGTCTTAGTTTAAGAATTTCAAATAAATTACATAAATGACCCCTTTAGTCATCACCAAACAAAAACATCTCTTGGTACAGAATGTGACAGTCCTCAGTGCAGAGATAATATTGCCCCTAGATTCTAAAGACAGGAAAAACAACACCTTGTCTGGTTTGGCCCGTGGATAAAAATCAATTCCCGTACACCAGTCATCAACTCTTCCATGTTTTCAGTTCTTCATCTTAGACAAGCAACAAAATTCCTACTAGCTTAGCAGTACCAGGGCAATGCCGGAGTGTACTGGTTCAGTTTTGATTCAGGAAGAGCAAGGACATCTATTAACAGCATGGCTGACAACACTGATGGTTCCAAGCGTATTAATTTCACAAGATCACAGTCCTGTATGAAATATCATGGTGTATGAAGTGACCATAGCAAAGCTACACATCTCTAGGCGATCTAGAACACCTACAGTTACGTCTGTAGAAATGAAACATCACAAAGGTCCACTTTTCAATAAATTTTGTCCTTATGCTAGACAAATATTAACTATTTTTAGTGTCTTGTAGCTGTAGTTTGGCTTCATTTTCTAGTTTCTCAGATTCTGTAAAGTAATTTCATATACTGATTTGTGACATTACCTTTGAAGAATCCTACTCTATTTCCCATGCTCCCTCTGCTGGTCTACAGAACCATATCAAAGCACTAACTGGTGCAACCTAAAACTAAATGGATTCTCCCTGATCCAGCTCACAGATCTCCTATCTGCAGTACCCATCCTTTCAGAACATTTGGCACTCATCCCATACGTACTATTTCCACTGCTGTGAGCTGAGAACATGCTTGGGAACAAGAACAGAACAGACACGAAGACAGCTGTCTGCACTGAGAATAATGTTCCCCATTCAAATCAGGGAAAACAAACAGTCTTTGCAGCATTTCTGTGAATTTCTCTGCAGTCTAAGATGCAAAGGCAGCTTTTTCTTTTAAATTGAGCTGACATATTTAATGATTTCCAGCAGTCAATCGCCTACTGTTTACCAGATGAAAGCAGTGGCATCAAGCCAAAACAATCAATTGAGAAGCTATTATTTTGCAAGTGTCAATACAAGGTGTCTTGTCCTCAATTCCAAATGTGTATTTTTAAACGTACCCATTTCTAGATATTCATAGAACAGGCCCAAGGCTCCAAATATCTGCAGATCATGGTCTTGCTCCCAGCGACTGTATAAATTTTCTGGATTATTTCTGGCTTTCCGGCGTCCCCACCAGTTACAGATCCAGCTGCACATGCAGAAAAAAAGTTACCAATGCAAAAAGCAGACGAAGTATCCCCTTGTCTAGGCAAACTCCGTGTTGCAGTAGGCTTTTAACAAGCATGGCTTTCACAAAAGTTTTCTTTAGCTTCTTCATTTAGCAATACTTATTATCAGTCCTTCCAAGAATCTCCTCTCACATGCACATCTGAGTGTAGGAAATCACTTACGGTACAATGGCCTCCTGGATATTTCCCCAGATTTGTTTGCCAGCCATGACTATGGTGAGCTGTGTCGTCAGTTCTATCAAACAGCCTGCAGGATCACACTGGCAGAGACAAACAGGGCATTAATGGAGATCAATAATATGCATTACCCAGATAAATGACGTTCCACTACCGTATAAATGAGAAAAAGAAGAAGAGTTCTTAAGACGTGTTATGACAATGCTTAAAATTTTCACCTGGACTGCGAGACAGTTTCCCTCTCAGGAAACCAGTTACAGAAGGGCTTTCAATGCTCAATGTGCTTGATAAGACATGCACCAAAACATTAGGATGATTTGAAGACAGAGTAATCCAGAGACCCTGCAGGCTGACCACTGTGCAGATACACAAAGATGGGGCAGCAGGATCTGCACACAGCAGCCACCCATGGCCCCAGCAAGGTCAATCTATGGTGCTCAGTTAGCTCTCTTGCATCACCAGACCACCCCTGCCCTACCAAACACCTTCATTTTCTACTTATATCCCTACACCAGAGGTATTTAAATACCTGCTAGTATCTGGTCTCTGCTGTTTGCTGAGGACACTAGTTTTAATTCAACTCTTCACTGAGGCCTTCCTAAGAATTTAGCAGCCAGAGCAGTATTAGGAGATAGTCTATCAGTAACTGCCCTACATTACTGGTGTTTTGCATTAAATTGTTCCTCCACTATCGACTCCCAGGCAATGCTTGACATTAAATATTGTATTGCATCTCTGTACAAATAGCATAATTAGCAATGAAATGAAAGCTTACATGTGTCTCTTACCAAATGGTTCCCCTGAAAATGCAGTGCCTTAAAAAGACAATGAAGACCCCCAAAAAACAGAGACCATATCCATTTATTCTAGCTTTCTTCAACATACCAATTTTAAGGCCTATGGTAAGATCCATTGGTATTTCAGAACTGGAGACCAGAAAAACTTTTAGATTTTCACCCTTGCGACAGAGGGCCACAAGTTTTCACTGCTGGTGCTTCCCTGACTAGCAATAGCAGAAAGAGCTCTTGGAAGCCCCTCCATCAGCCTCAGGACACCCAGCTGAAATTCATCTCATTCCAGATAAAACCTGCAGCTGGCAATTTATGACAGTGCAGGTTGAAGGGGATAAAGAGTTTAAATTAGTTTATTATTTATTTCACCTTCATCAAGGAAGTCCTACCTCTTCATTTCGCCAGCGATTAAACATGTACGTGTAGGCACCTGGGTAACCAACAAACTTCCCCTTGAAGAAGGCCACGTAAAAGCAGGATGAATAGTAATTGACAAACTGGAACAGAAACATTTTCATAGTGAGCCTGTTCTCATACTCCATATGAGTTCTGGGAATCTCTGTGGAACCAGAAAACAGTAATTTTATTTTCCTTTATGCCCTTTAAAAAGGATACAAATTCATAAATACACATGATGCAGAGTACCCTTCCATCCCAAGGGGGAAAAAAAAAACCCTCAAAACCTGTGGACAGTTCAGCAGATGGAGTTCCTGCCATTAATTTACAGAGCAATGCTCTGAGTAGACAGGCAAGTGAAATTTGTTCTTGAAACATTTATAAGCTTCAATTTCCCCTTCTCTGTACTGTCTATGAGCACATGTCCCAGAATGTCACACTATTTTTAGGAGATTCAAGATGAATCAAACATTAACTAAAAAGGTCTTCCAGATTATGAAAACTTCACTGTTAGCAAAGCACATGATAATGACTTTTTTATTCCCCTTTGTGGTAGAGAATTATGTTACAATATTGTTTTTCTCAATATGCTGTGTGTAACTTATATTGAAATCAGCAGAAAGTGGATGAGCCCTGTGCTTCTGAAAGATGGGACTTACAGTGGAGGGAAAGAACAGGGAAGGCTACAGGCATCTCAGTGGTACTGAACACCACTAAGCCTTTGCTTAAGATTTTTTTACCTTTGTAGTCACATTCTCCATCATGTTTACATTTTTAAAGGTAGCAGGAAGCCCTCGGAACATTACTGGTAAAAAGTCCTGTTAAATGATTACCAATTCAAGCTGGGAGAAAGGGGAAGAAAATACACAAGACTTCACATCCCTTGAAATGGTCAGGACCTGGCAGACATGTTGAACTCACCTAGCCTACTACAGTAAAGTTATTTTATCTGTGTGTGTAAATAAACATTTCCAAGATTGGGGTAAGTTTGCACGACACAAGGTATTTGCTGGGAACCTGACATCAGCGGGTGCTGCAGAGGAGACAGGACTAGGGTGAGGTCCTCTGCTAAAGGTACAGATCAGTAAAATATTTTTATTGTCAGTGAGCTGTTAAAACATTTACATCAGACACTCAGGGTTCAGAGTACCAGAGACAGGTTGTATTTGCATGTCTGAAAGCAAAATCTAGCCTAACCTTTTTAAGGAATTCAAGAGCAAAGAGAGTTTGAACAGACCCTCCTGACAGCCACAGCCAACATTTCCAACCCATGACCCAGGCAGGTCTCCAGCCTCAGCCCAGCTCAGCTGCCACGGCTGCCACAGGAGGGCAGCAGCCCCACAAAAGTAAACAGATTTATTTTCCCTCTGCGACCAATAACCACAGGTAGAGCTGACACTTAAGAAATTCATCCTCCATACTTGCAAGCAGCAAAATAACATTGCTTATAATTCATGCCCATAAAAAAAAAAAAAGATTAAAAAGTGATGATTTTCTGCTTGCCTTTTTTTTTTTTGCTAGGGGCAATTATTTATTACTTTTTCTTTCTTTGGTCTAATTTTTCCAAGTGAGATAAGCAATACAGATCTCTGAGACAACAGATGGTGCGTGATAAATCAAAATAAACCCAATCCAACTTTCCATTAAGATTCTGCAAGAAGCACCTTTCAATTCTTAATTCTACTTGTAAGACTTCATAAAAATAGATCACTCAACCACTTTTATGATAGCTATACAATCTACAAATACCTAATACTTCAAGCTCTACCCCCCTCAGCTGAATGTTCTGCAATTATTTCTTTCTATAAAGCACCTGCAGGTACTTGTACATCTAAATCATTAAGGGTAAACAAAACAAAATACCTAAGAATGGCTTTAGGGAAGGCTATTTCCAGCAAGCTCACAACAGTTAAACAGAAAATCTGCTACCGAAGTAATAGATCTTTCTGGGCTTGCCTGGCAGCTCCTCTGGCTCTGAAGTGAGCCTACTGCAGGTAATGCTACCAGTGGCTACAGTCCCAGGGACACACCTTGGGCCCAGCTTCTCAACCTTCTCAGTCTCTTCCTTCAATTAACTCCAGATCTGTAATGCCAAGAGAAAACCCTGGAGAATATGCTGACTGTGCTGTCCTAACGCATCCACCAACCTTTTCCACTGAAGTAAGAGACATGACTATCTAGGCTGTTGTCTTGTAAACGTGGCTGTGAAACCTGGGATCTGTTTTTAGAACTTTAGCGATTGCTTGGAAGTTTTGTCCTCAGGTGCAATGCTTACCCATGTCAGTAATCCAGATGGCTATTCTCTCATATAAGAAATTTAGTATCATTATGATGACAAAATTGAGGCACGAGGCTGTGACTGAAGTTGCCAGCTGAGGGGTCAGTAACCCGCTGATGGGCTGTAAAGTCTGAGTGTTCTCCATCAGGCTGGCAAAGGCGGCATAGACTGCGAGGCGATAGACGATAACAGCTATCATGCTAGCTATAATCAGAGACACCTACAGAAAAGACAGACATTTGAAATACAGCTCAGTATAGTTCTAGACATGCCACTCTTGAAATAAAAGGTAAATCATTCAAGGCTTTATACTTTTTGAATTTTACTCTTTATGGGTGTGAGTTCAGCAGCACCGAAATGCAAAGTACACAGGCAAAATAATATGTTGTATTAGATACATTAAACCCAATAGAATTATTTTGTTAACATAAGGAGACAATCTCACACCAATACTAAAAAACCCATAACGGTGCAGAAGGATACAGACTCAGAGAAATGGAGATGGAAGAGACAAGTCAGATTTTATTGTCCACCCTGAAACTCACTCTGCAGATATTTCTACAGAGGATTATGTAGATATTTCATTGCAGTGAATATTTTTGTTTGCCTTTACTACAGATTTCTTCTCTATGGTCTGTTAATAGCACATGCACCTGAGAAAATGTTATCCCTATGCTAGAATATCTAATCAAGTTACTCCCTAATGACAGATTTCCAAGGCCTTTTTGCTTTCTTATCTGAATTGAAGCGTATTTGGCACAACAGCAGGAAATCAGCAGGACAGTAATAAATGTACATATTAATATTACGATTAAAAACAGTTGGTGATGTCACAATTAGTGATGATCAGCAACTCTGATATATGTTAAAATTATGATTATAAAAGATGCTCACCCAGAACAACACTGTAGCTCCTGAGATGCAGAACCGGACAGCCTGGCTAGTTAGAGGCAAGTAAGGCTCCATCTCCTGAAACAGTCAAGCAACCACAGCACAGTTCACAGATCCATAATCTTATTCAAACATCAAGCAGCACACAGAGCTCTCATCAGCTGTGTGAAAGTACACACATCTAAGGAAAACTACTCAGAACTCCCCTCCCTAAAAGGGCAAAAAGGACATTATTTTGAATGTGCCAGGGGGGAAAAAAGAAAGATCAGGACACAAGTGGCCATAACAATGCTAAAAGTAAAGACAGTAATTGGAAAGAATGGTTAAACCTTTGCAAAAGTCAATTAGTAGCTGAAGGAAGAAGAGCACCTCCTTCACTAGATGGACAGCCAGAACTATTACTGTAATGGCAGATCAGCTGTCCTACAGCTCTGATCCAAAACTGCACTGAAATTTCAGGAACACTTCACATTGAGGTTTCTTAAAATGGTCACTTACTTGGATGCTCTGTGTTTTTCCAGACAGTCAGAGAGTATTTTCATCTACTCCTTCAATTTATTATTTTCTAATTGAAAAAATGGCTCCCTTCATTAGCCACCAAGCTCTGGAGCAGCATCAGGCAGACAGGTCTTACCCAAGCGAGTAACCCCATAGAGTACATGAACAATTTTGTATGTTCGTGTCATGTTTTCTTTTTTGCAACCAATTCTAATTCCTAAATTATCACATTAAATGTATTGAGGATGGACTGTTTAAGAAATAAAGTCAGTAGAAGAAGATTTAGTAATAAATAAGTCTGCATTTAATAAATCTCTGGGACAAGGCCCTGTAGTATGCTTATGCTCCTCTTGGACTAAGGGGCACTGGTTACTACAGGTGAGTGTGATATGAAGTATATTATCTATAAGTATATTGAACCATGAAATGCTTGGTTTGTCAACAGAAGATACTTAACCTCTAAAATGTTGAGGTAAGTTCATTTTCTGTTGTGCAAAGGCCCAGGATGTGTTGAGCACCCTGGCACAATGTGGTGTCCTTACGCTGAATACAACGGCTGCAACTACACTGCACATTTCCCCCTGATACAACCAAGCAGCAGCAGCTGCTTTGCCAGTGTTGCTTCTTGATGGCAAGACGGTGATTTTGTTTCAAGTGTCATGTGCTGTTCTCTCAGAAGAGATACTGCCAGTATCTGCCTGAGTATACTTACTACACACAATTATCAATACTGGTCTTGAGTCACAAGTTGTTTGATGATAACAGTTAAAGGCTCTATTAACAAAACTATAAAACAACATCTGAAGATACAAACACAGATATCAGGTGGCTTTGCATAGGCTCATAACATACATATATCACATACTAAGAACAAATCTTTCACACATTCTAGGCTATTTGGCAAGTTTTCTACTCTACAACATGATGCAGGCAATAATGTGCAATGACAGAGCATAAGTTTGAATGGAATACTTGATTCTTTATGAAAATTATGTTCTACTGTAATCAGCAAAACCAGATGTTAGCTATGATATTGCTAAATTGCTTAGCATCATGACTGAATGAGATGTTAATTAAAGACCAGTGTGGCTTACCTGTATGGTTTGCTGATAAGGATCATTGCTAAACCCTGCCACACAAAACCTTCTGAAAATCCACCGAGGTAATAAATCAATGTGTCATAAAATAGAGGATTGTACAGTCATTGATTTTTTTTATGGTAACTGTTAATAGCTATTTAGAAAGCACAATACAGTGCATCTCACTCTGAGATAAGAAAAATATATTACAGTCAAATTTCTGTTTCCAAAGTCTAAATAAACCACCCTACCTAAGAGGTCTGAATGAATTCAGAGAACAAGCTTTTCCCTCAGGACAGCTATATAAACGTACCTCACCCATGCCATCTTTGCCTGCAGTCTGCTGCAGTGATTCCCCTGCCAGACTACAGGGCTTGGTCCATGCTGTACGTAACCACAGCCCTCAAGTCAGCCTGTTACTTCCCTGTCCACACACAGTCACCCTCTGCTGAAACTTCTTACTTCAGAGAACACAAGGGCCATGAACCACCTGTGTTTCTGTGGTTTACTTTCCTTCCTTCAACTGCAGCACAACCATCAAGGTTCACATGGTTTTGGTCACTGCACAGCCATGTAAAAAAAGTTGAGATTTTGAGCCTGAGCATACACAGGGATGCAAACCAGATCACATCCAATAGGCAGTTGTATGTTTACAATTAGCAGAAGTAGCTAATGAAAAACGATTTACCTGAAACTGTTTTCCAGAGCATTGTTACCTCAGCAGAACTACACTCAGAATCACAATGCATGATTATCAAAGATCTCTGTGTAACAGTTACAAGAACAGCAGCATTAACACTGCATGTGCAGAAGGGGAAGGAGAGACAGAGAAACTGCCTCTCATGAGAAATAAAATTAGTGTATGTATTTCCTAGTAATTAAAGGGACAAGCCCCGAAAGACAGAGCTACTGTTTATGTAAGAATGATTCTTCCCATGGTCTGGCTAAACTTCTGTTTCTTTTCTGACAACTGTGTTTTTTTAGTGTACTTATGACTAGTGAAAGTCAATTACTTATAGGCAATTCTAGGAGAGGAAAGATGATGTAAAAATATATAAAATTCAGGTGGTAGATGTTGTTTTGGAATGCAACCATCGGATTGTAAATTTGTCAAGTAACTCCTGTCTAAATTAAATTTAAATGAAGACAATTAACATCTACTTAAGCATTTATACAAAGCATTTAACAGAGTTAAATAGGGTGGTTAATCTAAATTAGATTTCAGACAAAGGGCTTTAGCAAACTTAATCTCTGGAGTTCCCCAAGCAAAGTGGTTGTATATCAGAAGCAAAACCACAGTCAGTCCCATTTATGCATCTTTAGATCAGGACGACTGCTTCTTCATAGGTTGTGTAGGTAAAACTGCTTTTAAAGGCCTGAAGATTTCAGAGACTTGAAACATGGAGATCATAAAGTCTGTATTAGCCACGTGAAAGTTACAAACTTTACCTCTGTATTCCTGTCTTAATGTATCATTTTCCAGTGGAAATTAAAATCAATCATACTGACAGCCTTCAGTTACTATCACCTGCAGCCTGGAAAGCCCGAGAGCCACACTGCAATGGCCCAGCACCTGGGGAAACAGGCCCCTGTATTTATTGACACTAACACAGCAATGCTGCTTTCAGCAGTTAAAGTGTTCATCTATGACAGCAGTCAAAGAGCACAAACCTCAGCACAGCAGCTGGATGCCTGCAGCAAGAAAACAATGTGTTACCATATAATGCTTTGATATTCAATGCAATCTATTGTGTTCAGTGAGGATGAACAGCCAGACTCACTGGTGTCATAAACACTGCTCTGTGGAGATATTATAGCTGGGGGCCTGCCCTGCTCCAATATAAATGCAGCATTGCTTATGTGTGTCACATGAACCTTTGCCTAGCCATGAGATACAGACTTGTTTGTGAGACAGAACTCACTATCCAACTGCCAGAAACAACTCAATCTGCACGTGTGTCAAACCAGCACGCTCATTACCTGAGTTACAGGATTCTTCTTCTTTTGGGTACATTTTGCCTCATACTCAGGCCTCAGCTGGAGTTGTTGCTGTTCCTCTTCAAAATCCACCAAATCCCACTCATATTTCAGTCTAGCTTGCCGTCTCTTCCAAAATTCCAAGAAAAGTGTAACTGCAATTTGGAAAAGTTAAAATATAGTTAGGGAAGAAGTGAACAAGTTCATGAACCAAGTTAGAAATTTCTGCACTATCTTCTGTTCTGTAGGCTATTATTTATCCTCACCACGTGACCCATCTATTTTTATTGACTATTAAAAGTTCACAGCTAAGACCCTAAATGGATTAAGTAATTTATTAGCTAATTGAATTCCAGAAGCAGATGACAAGGAAGATCTCAAGACTGGATATGGATATTCCCATGGTCACAATGACCGCATTCAGTTACAGTTTGACTTCTTTTCATATGCAAACAGCAGCACAGAATTAAAACAGGAAGGTGGTAATTCAACTAATTGATTGTATATAAAACTGTAACACATGAAGTACTACTGCAAATAAGCAGAACTGTTTCAAGTAGTATATTCAAAGACTTCTGTTGCTATTGGATGATTATTTGATATCATGGTCACTTTAACGATGGTGAATGTCTGAAGCTTTTCCTATGATCAAGAGTGAGGCTGGCCTCAGCAATTTTTAGGGGACTAAAGGGATCTGATTTGATATGTAAACAGCTTTCAAGATTATAATACTATACAACATTTTAAAACTCCTCTATGAAACTACTTTAAAATGTAATCCTTTAGTAATATGATTATTCTTATTTGAAATGGAGCAGCTTTACTGTTCATACAAACAGGCTTTGTCCTGTTTACACAGGAAACCTTATCTTCTGCAGTTCTAAAACCTTTTGCTGATACTTCCTGAATGCTAATCCATGTCACTCAAAGCCTGGTGCTTAAAACCAAAAAAAGGCGCTTAGTAAAACAACCATACAACATCATCTTATTCAACCTGGTTTTGAGAATTCTCTGTGAAAAGTTAGTGGCTAGACTCTTCAATAAATACACAATTAGATTTGCTATTAGCACACAGAGATCTTTGTACGTTAATGAAATGCCTATACCCAAACTGAACATTTAATTATAGCATTTTATACAATCAGTATGAAACAGGAGACAGGGTATTTAAGGAAACAAGAAACAGTAACTATACTATCCTGCATCTATAAACCTTAAACTCTGTGAAGAAAAGGGCAGGTATTCAAGACTGTAAAGTCTAAGCAGGTATCGCTTGGTGTGAAACCACTCTTGTAGAGTCAGGAAATCCACCTATTTCTGCATCATCAAAACATACTGTAATGTATGAACTTCACTGGAGTAGAAGTCAACTAATTCTCATCCTAAAAGTGCTGCCAGTAAAGTGGCAGTGATGGACCACCACCCAGTGCAAGGACACAAAAAGCTCTCTGCTCCTCACACAGGACACTGATAACATGTGGGGCTCAGCAGAGGGGACTCTTACAAGGATGGTATAAGGCTGGACCACTCTGTCATAGGTTACTAAGGAAAGAAACAAATGTCAGCAGTTAATGCTAGCAGTGAAATGTTGGCAGTTAACAGCACGCAATGCTTATGATATTGTAGATAACAGAGTTTGTTTAGTTTTGTGTTTGGTATTTTTTTCTTTTGAAGACTCTGTGCCCTGTAACTTTGAATTATTTTTACTCTTTCATCACTTTTGCATCTCATGCAGGATATTAAAGCAAAGCCATTTTTCTCTTTCTTCCCAATTCCAGTATCACCCTTAGCCAAGATCTCTTCCTTGCTTGACATAAAACTTAAATGTACTCACCCCATATGCCCATGAAAATAGCAAAAAAAAGTGTTGCCACGTTGTCAAACAAATGGGAATACTGCAACAGAATACACAGGAACAGGTCAGTACCAAAACACTTTTCAGTATGGACAAAAACGACAGCTTGGAGAACCAGATACAGACCTCTGAGGCCTCACAGGTGGTGTTTAGCCTCCAGTAGTCACACTCTCGGTCACAAAGAGGGCACATGATTATCTCTCCTCCAATTGCAGGGTCACAGATTTCTTTGCTGAGGAGAAAAACATTGTACAATACCTGCTTTCACAGCATCTTAAGAGCTGCTCTATGAAATTTATTAAAAACATTTTTAAAATTAAAAGCTTCATTTGTTCAAAGCTCAGCATCTGCAGCTTCACAGAGAAGATGCCAACTCTTGTCATATTCACTGGTGTTAACCTGTCAGGGCAAGCCAAGAAACAGAGCAGCTGCTACAAGGAGAACTAGCAATGCACGTGGTATTATGGGCTCTCCAGTTCTATCAGTAAGGTATCGGATGCCTGTAAGGAGCTGTACTGCACGTGCACTGCTTTCAGGAGAGACATAAACCATGTTATTTCTTATCAGGTTAGTAATGTGCTCAAAACACCTTCTCTAAAAGCAGAGGCGTTAATTAAGCTTTGCTGTCTACAGTAAAATTTGCTACTTCAGTTGAATTACTAGATGTGGCAAAGTTCACAATCCTGTGATAGTCCTTCAGTACCCAGAGAAATCTGAACATGTGCAGCAGTATTCCCAGGGGAATTCTGAACTTGGCTCATATCTAAGTCTCTAAACAACAGAATTCAGTAGAATGGATGAGATTTTTAACCTGTTATTCATGTTTTATGGTTAAACCTCAAAATTTTTCTGGAAGCCTTCTTTTAAAGAACCATTAATCCTCTTTTCCTCTCCAAAACCAGCAGCATCCCCCACCTCTGCCAGATCCCTGAATAGAATAAATCTTAGGACCCTTGAAGAAACAAATACAATGCTTAGTTAAGAAGAAAACTCTGGCTTCCAAGATACCAGGTGATCTCTCCTTGATGGGAGAACACCACTGATCTGTCCTGCACCCATGCTTTTTGATAGTAGAAATGATGACTTACTCAAAAAGATGAAAGGACTACTTTGCAAGACAGATTAAATTACAAAGTCTTAAGCAACAATAAATACCATAAACAAACAATTTTGAGATATGTCAGTGGTAGTCTTATGAATTTATGTATTGCAGGTGCTCCAATATATGCCAAATGGCAATAAAATATTGCTTTTCACCACCAAACTGACTCTTATTAATAGTCACAAGTTCTTCATTAGTTGTCCACCACCATTTTTGTCAATAAAGGCAGCTGAAGAGCAAATGTGTCTGCTCTGACAAGTTTCAAAAGCTTGCAAACTCTTTTTTCCCTCAAGAACCTGTTTTCACATTGCTTAGCTTATCCCAGTATAAGCCCAGGAGATTGTAAACATTACACTCACCTGCTCATATTTTCATCCATTGTAAACAAGCCATAAAGAAAACAGATTAATCCCACAACTGCTGCAAGGAATAACATCTCGGTGTAAAATCCTAGCCAGGCAAAATAGATGCCAATCTTCTCACCATAATACTTCCTGAGAACAAAACAAAACAAAAGAGGCTACTAACAGGAATACAAAGCAAAGTTTAAAACTGCAATAGAGCAAACTGTTCAGAGTTAAAATGAAACACAAAATTTTGTGTTTGGCAAAATTATCATTCAACAGAAGAGTAAAGGAAATGATGTGCACTGAAAACCAAGATTTGAAATCAGTTGCAAGAAGTTACACAAGGTGAATCAACAAAATACATGGCTTTTTTTGACTTTTTTTTTCCTCCTGGCAAAAGCTACAGCCTTAAATTCACACTCTTCCCTTCCCACAGAATAACCAAAATTAAGATTTACTGGTTTTATTTTCCAAGGAGTTTTTATAGAAATGAAACTGGGCACAACAGTTCTTGACATATGGTTAGAATGAATAATTCACATTAATACAACTGGTTGTTGTATTAATTAACAGGGTAACTGTAACCTGTGAATAATGCAAGGGTTTTATCATGAGCTGAATCAAAGAGACCTTGGGTACGGTTAGTATAAATTTAGGTTTCATACTGATTTGGGTCAAACTTCAAAACTGATTTTATCACTATTCTTTCAGGTTTGTGTTGAAATTTCAAAATTCAAAAAAAGAAGCCTTGGTTTGAGATAAAGCATTTTTCCAGTTGCTAGTAAAAACCCCTGTCATGTCTTCGAAGGACATGGCACTCTGTTGAGCATCCAGGTGTCACTGGATCTTAAAAGTAGTACAAACTTCGCAGCAGGATGAAGCTACCAATGAACATGTGTATATATTACAGTGAAAACCAAGTAAACGTAATAAAACACAGACAGTATTTTACCTGATGAGGTCCAAAGGCTGTTCTTTGTAGAACCGTAAGAAACGGGCCCACTCCATGTAGAGCGTGTACCTCTCGTTGTCACAGTTTGGATCATTTGCCTTTTTCCAGTACTGGCACTGTGAGCCAAACAGAGTAAAGGCAAAACACCTCATCAACAGAATCAGCTACTACAGTGAAAGAAACACTGATGATGATGCACCCTTCTTAAGGTGGTGCCCATGAAACTATCACGGAGCTACCTGTCAAATACTTAGAAAATTTTGGAACTACAGTATTCTAGCAATGAAATAGCACAAAATAACCAACAGATTCCCCCAGCTCTTGCAATTTTATTTTATGGTGTTTGTGATCTGGATTTTCCTTTTTTCCTGAATGCCATGCTTTTCTTCGTGACTGAGAGACAATTGGTTTCTAAATAGAAATAAAAAATGTAAATAACCTATAGTTTACATTTTAAAAAAATCTTTGAAAGGTTCAATGTTATTTTCTAGACAGCGATTTGTGAATCTGGCTCATGATCTTTGGAATTTGGTATGATCCCAAGATTATCTATGTAACTACAGGTAGCATGCATTACAGTGTAACTACAGGGTATGTATGAACGTACCCTACACACACATACACTCCTGAATATATGCATCTACAGTAGGTTTTCAGTCCTTGTTATCATCTTTATAATGTACTGTTGTATAAGCCGTATCACAGACATTATAGGAATATACTATGGAAAAAGCCTCTTACAAATGACACATAAGTATATCCTAGAAACTCATCCACAGGAAGAGCCACTTAAGAACCTAAAAGCCAAATAGTAGGGCCGGCAGATAGGTCTTGTGAAGTATAAACCAGAATCAATTACTGGGACAAAAGAAAGGGCTTGAGTACAGTTTTATTTCAGCTGGAAACAGCAAATGTCACAGTAGGCAAAAGAGTAAAAAATGCTCAAGGGAGTAAAAGCTAAAATACTTACATCATGAAGAGGATATGCAGCTGAATAGGTGCCATTATTCAGCAGTCTCTTAATCCCAAATTTTTTCTTCCCTTCTTCTGTTCCATATGGGCAACGTGTAAGAATATAATTAACCTGAGATTCAAACAGAAGAATTTCAGACCTTTCCTTACTCAAGGTCATTTAACAGAAATGTTAAGGCCTGTAACAGTTGTGCACTGTGTACATACAATCTGCAGGAATAACACCAAAAAGCAAGGAGTGTTTCTTCAGAAGGCCCACCCCATGTGAGACCCTGGAGAGCGCAGCTTGCCTTGCAGACATCCAGAAGATCCATTCCAACAAATACTATTCCAAATTTCTAAGATATGTGCACCTAGGTTTCCTCACATTTACCCACAGATATCATAATTTATATCCTTCTTCCTTGCATGAATATTCCAACAGGACCATGTAAATCTAAGCAGGCAAATTCCCATACGTACTATTCTGTTTCTCATGGACGGTGAGAAGAAAGTGCTCTCGTCATTGATGAGGTACAGCTCCTGCTTGTCCTTGCTGAACGGTGCTGTGAAATAATCTGGTTCAGGGTGCATCACCTTCTCAGGAAGCCTGAGTGGTGCAAGCATACAGTCCAGGGGGTTCTCCACTGTAGAGGGGATGTCATTTTCTCTGATGGGGACTTTAATGTTCAGCACTTCTGCATATGTGATCAGAACCTCCCACGGGGCATGGATCTTTACAAAATAAATCTTGCCATCTTCAGATTCCTGCCCCAGGAAAGTTAAATCAGACATCAGAATAAACTGTGGTTTATTGCAAAATTTTTAAGAATAGTTGCTATATAAAATGTATTGCCTTTTACATATTTTTGAATGCTTTTTTAAAAACAAGGAGAGAGGAATATGGGGACTTTTTAATATAGGTAATTTGTTTCTAAGTGAAAAGCTTATCTGTGTGCTCATTTGTCCATAAAGATAATCACTGCACTACTAAAAACCTCATGAAGTCTACTCAGATTACATTAATCTTGTACACGGAGACCTAAAAACTCATCATACACTGAGCACGTTGGAAACGCAAGGATTTGCTGTGCAGGACTTGGCCCCTTGGCAGCCACGTGTCCCGCAGGCCCCCGTGCTGGACTCTGAAGCTGCTCTCTTTCCTGGAGGGAGTGCTTTCCATACAGTGGAGTAGAGTGCACAAGAATCCTTGCAAAAAAGAAAAAAACAACCAGAGCCAGGACCTGTTACAGCCTTGCAGCTGTGATAAGGAATAATCTTATCACAGCCCTCGCCCGACACTATATGCTCTCCTAGTGTTCTGCTGCTTGCACAGCAGGAAATAGCCATCAGAATTAACATGTTGCTCAAATAATCCCCACCTATGGAGGTTACAGAGCCTGATTTCCACCCAGAGTTATTCTGCCCAATTGAATCTCTGGTTGAAAAAAGAGCATGCTGGCTGAAGAAGTCAGCATCCCGTGTTCTCCAGCTTTTAAACAAAATGGTAATACTAATCAATTATCCTTAATTGTTATACCAGGGTCTTTCCTCAGATCACAAAAACCAATAGGCATATGCTAATCCATTCACTGACTTCACAAACATGTTACTAGTTGCTGGGTGGGATTCCATCTAGCCATGAGCATACTTCCCATTTACATGGATTTAAATGAAGTCACAGCTATTTTGGGACTGCTTTCTGTTTGTTATGAAATCAAAAGCTGTCATTTTCTCCTGAACAAAATTTACTTTGCTGACACAATTCTTATGAACGTATCCGGAAAAATACCTAACACACTTGAAGCTTGTTTCATCTAAACTAGGCACACTCACTGAAATCTGCTAGAATAATTTATAATTTCTCTCAAAGAAGCAAAGTGGCATATATGAATTAGTAATTTGCAGGTCTATTTCTTTTTTACCTTCTTGTCTTCTGTTTCTAGTTCCAAACCAGCCTTCTGCAGATTGCTCTCAAATTCTTTTCTCCTTTCCTGATGAGAAATAAAAGACACTTTATTAACTGATGAAGTCAGCAACTAACAAGTAACTTCCACTCCTCCTAACTGCCCTGATGCCAACCCCTTACTACTATGTGAACTTAGAAAAGGAAAGCAGACAAACAAAGACGAGCTGACACATACCAGGCCTCTTCAGAGTTACAGGCAGCCTAGGGACAGCCACACATCAGGAGCTGCATTGACTAGCAACGGGAAACCTTAAATGTGTCAGTCATCCCATTAACCAGAGAAGTAAATGATGTTCATGCATCTTGAGCACTTCTGGCTTTTGGGAGAGTGCTGTGTGTGCTGTGTTACTGTTCAAGTTTAGATAAAGTTCTAAAAGAATGTTAAAACTAGATAAAAAGAAAAATTCTGGAAGTATCTGGAAGTCTGATCACTTCCAGTGATACCTATCTATCAGTTTAGCAATCACGCCTGATACAGATGTTCAAGTACTGATTACAGACAATTCACTTCCCAAACAACACAACTTTAAAAGTAGGTAAGACTAACAAATCATCCCATGTAAGCTTACATACACTTAGCCTGCAGAAATTCAGTGTGAACTTCATCCAGGGGTAGAGCAAGCTGCCTGTGCCACTGTGTGGTGGCTGCATGACCTCCCTGAGTTTGAGACTCGATCTCTCTATTTTCCCATGTAATTCCTAGGTGGTGTCTCTAGGTAAAGAACATTTTCTTCCCCTCCTTCTCTGTAGGATTTTTGCTCCTATTAGGAGACTGTATTATTTCCTTTTACTTACTTAGAATTTGCTGAGGAACTGACAGAATAACTACAAGATAAGCTAAATATTGAGCCCGAGCCTCTTAAGAATACACTAGCTAGACTCCTACTAATTTATTTGTAGTTAAAATCTGCCATGCTGTGTGATGTTTTCTATTGAATGGTCTCAAGTGACATTTTACATACTTAAAAACCCAAATCACCATAGTTTTCATTCAGTTTCCTTTCTCTGCATGTCTGTGAAGAGTGGGCTGTCCTATCTGCATTTCAGTTTACACAACTACTCAGATAAATTATTACAGACTGAAGAATATCTTTAATTACCCTTGAACCTATATTAATATGTACTGATATATTTTCCTGTGGTGGTGGCCTTGCATTTTTACCTGTCACATCTGACTTTGCCAAGTGTTAATAGATATGAAATTAGACCCTGGCCTAGGTAAACTTGCAAATATGGGAATTCCTGAGTTCTAGCACATGCTGGGGGCAAATGCAAGTCCACACACCATTTTTTAATTAATCTCTCTCACAGATCTGCTTACATGCACATGTATAAACACACCAGAGAAGTCTCATTTGCTGACCTACTGATCTAACAGAGAACAATACAACAAAAAGGTTTATTTTATGATTTCATTTATGATTACATTTGAAAGGGCTATAAAAAAGCTGACATTCCAGCTTGGTATCCAAAGATACGTGCTATTCCAGATTAAGTTTCTCCAAACAAAGCATGCTGGCATGAATTCTTTCCCCTGCAAACTCTGGGGGAGAGCCAAGCAAGTCAGCTCAGACACCAGACAGCTTCTCCTGCTGTGCAGCTTCATGACAGACAGAACCAGAGAGTCTGACCCATCTTACTGATCTTTCCTTGCTTTACACTCAGTGTGATAAATTGCAGTGGTCTAATGGAAATTATGCTCTTTTCACCACCACCTCTTTTCTTTCCCACAAGCCACCTTCTATAAAACCCATGAGAATGTAATGAATTTTCCACTCACTTGAAACAACCATTTTAGAAAGGAAATTGATATGCTGTGAAAAAACATTGTTCCACCTTTTCTTGTCAAACACTGGATTTCTTCATGTCGCCATCAAAGGCTTAAAACAGACAAAATGCACCCATGGACCTAGTGCTGTTTTGCTTTAGTATATGCTTCTAAGAATTTTAAGTTTACTATCCAAACTTAAAAAGTTAGACCTGTGCATTTATTTGTGACTCCATTACCGATGCCTCTCTGAAGTCACAGAGGGAAGAGCTCCCTGTCAAGGATGCTTCAAGTGGGAGGGAACCTGTTTAGGAAAGGCCCTTTACTGCATCATCCACTCACAGCCACAAAAGAGGGAAGCCAATGGGACTGATAAGAGAACTGGCACTACCACAGCACCTCAGGGGCTGCCCCATGGCTTGGAAGGGTGCTCTGTGTGCCCTGCAAAGCAAAGGAGGCACAACACACCTTCCTCCTGCAAGCACCAGCCCAGCTGCTGTACAGCAGCATGGAGAGGAGCCCAGCGTGGCTCCAGCCCAGTTTTCAGCTGCTACTGCAGAGCTGGAGACACAGCTTCTCCCAGTTGGCAGCCTAACAGGGCCCACAATGAACAACGAGCATCTGACTTTTTGCTGCCCCTGGCTCACTAATTTTGGGCTACATGGTGCCTGTGAGAAAGAAGAAGATGAAAAGCAGGAAAGGCTAAAATAAAATTACATTCTGTATCTCCATGCCCCACTGGGGACAGGGAGACTTGCTTCCAGTAAACACAGGAACAAATTATTTTGCCCCAAGGGAGTTTCTTGTAGAGAAATACACTTATGCATAATGAAGACTGTGTCCTGGTCATACATGAATAACTTGTTAGATACTTAAAAAAGATTTTATTTTCCCATGTTCACATTCATTTCATATATGGGTAAAATATTTGCATTTATCTGCTAGAGGCTTTGAGGAAAAACATCAACTATTGTGTCAGAAAAATATAATTACATTTTGTGTTTAGAGAGACTTTGTGTTTAAGATTTATTCATGTAGCTTATAGAAGGCAAGTTCAAAACAGAGTTTAAGCTGGGAAGTTTCTGGGGAACATCAAAGAAGTGAATGCATTTGCTCTGTATGAAGCTAAAGGAGAAGATGAGCAGACTGTCCCTTACATCCCTATCGGGGCTATGCTGAAACACACAAAGATGTTATTAATCTCTTTCTTACAAATGCAGAATAGAACTGTTTCCTTGAGACAAGGAAACAAAACTGTTTGTCACAACTATTATTCTCTTCCTATGAACATGTCTATTCTTAGCCGTTACATTTTGCTGTATCATTGTACTACAGTAAAAGAAATTCACATTTATTTCCCGTGACAACTGTGCAATGGCAAGTACAGTATGTCAGACACATTCCAAGGGCTGCAGTGCATCACTATTTAGATTTTGTTCCCACAAAGACCAACAGCACATTACTCCCATACTTAAAAGTCTGCATGAATTTATGGGCATATTGACTGTATAAAGGTCCATGCTGGACATAAACATAGGGCAGAATTAATTTTCTTTGTGGATTCACCAAGAACTGTATAAAAACTCACAGGCCATAACACTGCTGTCTTCATGCCTGACTGTTTTGTGACCACAGAACAAACCTACTGGGTCACAGACCAAACGCCTTCTCCTGTGGGGCCATGAGCTCTATTGCAAGTAACACAATACATGTAGAATGAAATCTCACAAAACTTGATGCAGATGTTCTACTGTGCATAAGATTGTTAAATGAAGAAAGCATCATCATTTGAATTACTTGACATTGATTGTATAATATATTGACCAGCTGAAGTAATGGAGAGTGATAAGTTAAGTAAATAAACCCCCCCAAAATCTAATAAAATTGGGTCCTACTGCACTACAGTATCTTACACTGACATTTCAGTACATGGAATGGCTTTTTACAGAGCTACCAGATTTTTAGCAAAGTCCAATTCCAGCCAAGTCTAGTGGTTTGAAAGGCTTAGTAAGCGATATTTAGGTTCTGACAGATGAGAATTAAAAGGACTTCAAAAGACAAACTTACCAACTTTTTTTCCCATTCCTTATTAAGATCATCCACATAGGAGAGAACAAAATCAATTCTCCTGACACCGTCTCTGAAGAAAATAGAATCTTTGCTTTGATGTCTTTTATCAATCTGTGGAAGATACAGGTATTAGACTGAAAAAAAAACCAAGTATTGCTGTTGTATGAAAATGTAACAGAACACAAAGAAGTTCCCAAAAATTGCCTTAATTCTTCAGTTTCTTCACAGATGAAGATAAACTTGCACAAATTCTAACAAGAGCTATATCCATGTACAATAATTTAAAAAATAACTGCTTGTATCCACAAACAATACATGTTAGTGTAGCAATACCCTGAACAATGCTACCATTTATTCTTTCAGTCTTTACAGCGTGTCATAAATGATCAAGACAAGTGTTATATGACAGCATCATTTCTTTTTGGCAGCACATTTTTTTTCTGCAGTTAGTCAAAACACCACTCTACATAAAAAGCAACTAGGGCACAGTCTGTTGAGTAGAAGCAGGTAGAAAAAAGTAAATTCCATGCATTTTCTTCTACAGAACAGGATACACTAAACAAACCACCACAGAGAAGTATGTCCCAGCAATGACTATAAATGAAAATACACACAAATGATACAGGGGTTACATTTCAAAATTATTTACTTTCCTGGGGGGGGAAAAAAAAATTAATATAATGTATCAGTATAACAGGGCAAACAGTATTCTAACTGATAAATTAAAAGTCATATTTTCATTTATCATTGGGACAGAATGTCATAAAAACATTAATCTTTTCCATTGATTAGGCTGCAGCAATTAATGTTAAGCCAATAGAGGCTATTACCTCACTCTCCTAGGGAAGTTAATAAATAATATTACCCAATATTATGTTATCACATTAATACTCAGCTTTAATAATTTTTTTCAAGACGAGAAGTTCATACAACGAAATGCTCTTTATAGAAGTCAATAATCTGGTCTAAATTTAACTCCATGCTAAGGAAGGTTGTTGGGTGGTTAAACCACATTCATCAGCAAAATTGTAGTTATATAGGACTGAATCGGGGTTTTATTTTATTAGAGTAGGAACAAAAAAGAATAATTCCAAGGAATATGTCTCTGCCTTCTCCCTCTTAAGCCATGCAAGGATGCATGTGAAAAAGACTCTGTGCTTTCTTAAAAAACTTCATAACTGTGACCCTTGCTCCCAGTTAACAAAAGGCATCACCCAGTGAAGCATGTTATTACTGCAGTCATCCAAGCCACTTGCAATATCATTCATCACTGTTTTACCCTGAGACGTCGCTTCAGGAACAGATTATATCTCCTTCCACTCTGCTGGAATAACCAATAAGTAGTTAGCAAGCCCACTGTTACTCTCCCAGACCCAAACCAACTGATTCGAGCACACAAACCCACCTAGAGTTAGTGAGAAATAGGTGTCCTTAAGAAGGCCAGAAAAAGCCTCCAACTATTAGAAAAACACAAGCATCCCCAAACAGAATGGCTATAATGTCTTTTGTATAAAAAGCAAAGCTGTGTTTCCATCCCTTCTGATAATAAACTTAGGTATTTTTGAATAATGATTCCTAAATTGCTATCATTTAAGCCGATTTTTAAAAAGAAATGAGAAAGTTTTTTGAAGGTAATACAAAGGCAACAAAACAAGCACTGGCTAATGCATAGACCATGTGTGTTTCTGGTACACTTGTGTGCAGTTGGACCCACTTGAACATAAAAAAGAAGAATGGCAGGCATATAATTCCAGAGCTAACAAAATTACAAGTAATAATACCCACATACCCCAGGACATGTGTTTATCAAAGTAACACAAAAGAGCTAACGGATGTTATTGCCTGAAAAGGCAGCAATCGTTTTTTTTTTGCCTTCCCTCTTTGGCAAGTCTGTTGGTATGTTTTCTTTTTTTTGAGGTGGATTTTTGTTGTTGTTTTATTTTCTTAACATTTAGCAAACATCTAGAGAAATATTTACAGTAGATCAATTAGACTCCTTTAAGATTAAAACCAGGACAGCTACCTCCAAAAATGCTTTTGCTTACAAATGCAGTATATAATAATGTAAGACTAACAGGCTCACAAAGGTCAGGAAATCGAACAGAATAAAGAAACAGTAGTTTCCTAATCCACTTTGTGCATACAAGTGTTGGGGTTTTTTTGTAAATACACTTTCTGACTGCAGCCAGTTAGATGTTAATTTAATCAAGTTAACGTAGTGCACAGAACACCACTGACATCTGCATTAATGGAGTGAAATTATTCAACATTACATTAAGTGAATCCCAGGCGCGTTCTACCAACTTACCATGTCTTGGTAAACTAACAAAATCCATACATACCAAGAAAAAAGAATCAGTAACTAATAGTTACTTCAAAAAAAGCTCTCGCTAAAGCAACGTCTCAAATTCTTTGCATAGCATAGCTATGATTAGATTATTCCAAGCTATTGAAGTAACACTTTAGTGCCAAAGTTTGCTGATTTTTTTAAGATGCAGCATAGTCCTGCTTAGTCATTAAAGGTCTGACTGTTGGTTTAAGAAGTCAGTGTGGGATCTACTTTGAGAAGGGGAATATTTATCACTTGCCTCTCCTTCTGTACATAGGACTACTCCTTATGGATAGTGACAGGCCTGCTTATTAAACCCATAAATTATTTCTTTGCATTTTGCTGCATGTGGATTTCACAAAAGAACAAGATCCGTCTTGCACATTCATCCAGTTCTGTGCACACGTGCACTTACAGGTTTAATATACAAAGTGTCAGTAATTTGCATTGGTTGTATCAGTGAATCACAAAACATTACAGAGTAGTAAGTCTTATTGTTAACAGCTCTTTGCAGAATTGTATTCAACTTAATTAATCACAACCTGCTTATAAATGAAGTTACACCTCATCAGAGCAGATATTCTGTGACATGTACCTTCTGGAATGCAAGTAACCAAATTAGAACTTCCCAACGCAGCACAGAGAACAGGTAGAGGCTTTTGAATGATTGAATAATACCCAATGAGAAATTACAGCCCCAAGGCATATGGTGAAAATATAAGAGGCAACAGACACAAGTTGCAACGAGGGAAATTCCTACTGGATGGGAGGGTGTGGTTGAGCACAACGGGTACAACAGGTTGCCCAGAGACACTGCGTAATATCCATCCTTAAAGATAACATGGCTTGAGCAAGCAAGGCCCTGATGGAGCAACCTGATTTAAGTTTGCAGTCGGCCTTGCCTTGAGTAGGAGGTGGGGCAAGGAGAACTCCGGAGATCCCTTCCAGTCCAAGTCACTGTATGATTCCATGAATTGGTGATACTGGAAGTGTTCAGCATTTACCAATGCTTCCAAAAAGCTGAATAAATGCATCAGCTACAAACAAGTTTACAAAATCTACTTGTTCCAAAACAATACTGCCCTCCTCCTGTAGTAACCCTCTAGTTCTAATAGTCTAATTATCTCTACAAGCACTAAGGGACTTCATAGCCTATGGACTGATGTCCTAATCGAACACCGCTCTGTCACAAAGAGCTTAATGTTTGTTTCATGTGGCTACATAAACACAAATTTGCTGTATTCATATGGAATTATACTAATATTTGTAGTTACCCCATAACTGCTAACTTCTGTGTAGACATCCAGTGGAGGAAAGGGTATTGGACCATGTTCAAATGAACAACCCTCTAAGAACCTGGACTTGCAATCCTCATGTTAGACACAAATAAAGCCCCGCAGTAGGAAACCATGCTCAAATAGTACAGATTACAGGGAAGTCCAAGTAAATAAGCACAGCTCAAGATCAAGTAAGGCTGTAACACCCCATGTTCAGTTCTGCCCACACTGGTTTGGGTAAAGTGTTTAAATGCTGGCTGGTGGTCGTATGCTATGTTCAAATCCAACAAAACTCTCCCACACTGCTAAATATTTGACAAGCAGGCCTTGGCCACCCTGCTCCCCAGGTGGCTCAGAGACACATTTCTAGGGCCAAAGCAAGCAAGGCAGTCACCACAATCAGGAAAGGGGAAAACAAGCTGCTCGATGTGGCATCAGCCACTACACACCATAACAGAAAGTGCTTCAGAGACATGACTTTGGATTGGAGCTGAGGGACAGAGACTGCAGTAAACATTGCTGTGGCCTTGGTCACCCACCAAAGCAGAGATGGCTGACCTTGGTCAGTAGTCAGCTAGCCCTGGTGGGCTAATGATATCACAGTACCTGAAAAGCAGGTTATATACCGGAATGATTTAGTCCTGTATATTTTCACAGGACTCAGAGGGATTTCTATTTCTCATCATCAACCTAAAAGGAAACTTAGGTCCTTGCAGGCCACTTAGGACAGTTCTTCCCTTGTAGGAAACAGAGCTTCCTCCAAATAGAGATTGCTGCTACATGGCCTAGCCCTCTCCATGTCCATACTTCAAAGACAGACTTCAATTGCTTAGAGCAATACTTTTCAGATTAATATTCAGTCAGAGAACTGCAAATTTCTTGGGAGCCTACATTCAAAAACACCCTTCCCAAATTCAATTCCCTGGACTTCAAGGATTCACAAGTGTCCAACTTCACCGAGCTGGGATGGCAGGTTCCAGCCTCAATGGTCTTCCCTTTCTGCTTTTTGTATCTCGGGGTGAGAAGGTGGTTTAGAGCAGCAGTTTCAGTAACAAAGCAGTAACCAGCACTAATTAGAAACAGAGGAACACAATACATTACAGTTACAGCACAGTGAAGAACCTCTGGCTATGACTAATGGGTAGGCTGAGAAGTCACGTTAGTAACAGTTTCCAGCACATCTACAACTTCTATTGTCATAATCCTACATTACATTAAAAGAAAACCGTCTGAATTACAAATAAAAATCAATTTGCAATATTTTGCTTGCTTACAAAATACAGTCTGCAAACCAAATATTTATTTACTTTATACCTTTGATAATCATACAGGCAAAATAGCTTTAATCACAGACAATGTAAAAAAACTGAAATAGCTACATCACAAAGCAATTAAGCAAATTCATTAATTAACAATACACTGTAGAAAAAAAATTCAGAATACAGAAATGGACAAAAATATAAGGGTTTGAAAGCCTAATACAAGAAAAGCCTCCATAACTGGAAGGGTGGAAATATTCAATGTCTTAAAAACAAAATGATCATCCTCTCTTAGATCCCCAGTTCTCACAGGGTATACCTCCCCCCCCTTTTTGTTGGATTAAACACACAGCTACAGGAATAACATGCTAAGTGCCACAATGCTAAATATAACTGACAAAATTTACTTCTAGAACCAAAAAGTTCCTGGAAATGCATTTACACAATATATGTAAATATATAGGCACTGTGCTGAAAATCAGAAAAGCAAATTCCTGGCTTACACACAGAAAACTCAGTCCCCATTATAGCTGAGATCCCCTTTGCATGACGTTCTCTTCAATATCCTTCCTTGGAGGAAGAATATTGGAGGAATCCATGCAACTGAAATGCTTACCCACTTTCAAAAAAAAGATAAAAATCTATTAACACCACTCTTAACACCACAAATCCTAATTTCCAGTTAAGCTTCATGCAGGCTAGTAAACATTTCCCCCTTCAAGAAAGCAAAACCCCATATAATTCTTGTAGCTAAAACTTGCAATCTTGCAGCTAAAACTTGCAAGCTACTTTCTGCACCTTCACCACACTTGGGTTGTGACTCTGAACCCCAGTAAAATCCAAAAGCTTGAAAACATGCATCTCCAAGCAGTTTAAAGACACCGAGATAGTTGCACTAAAATTTAAATGCGCAGAAAAAGCCTCTCTGGATAAAAGACCACATTAAACAAGAATAGAACAAGGGAAAAAAAAAGTATACTGAGACAGCATGTGTGTTAATGTAAGACACCAAAGCCCAATGTAAGCAAGCACACAGTTTTAATATACCTCAGCATGTACTTCTTTAGTTATCATATATAAATTTTTGTAATTTTTCTCCATAAAAGAATAATAATGATTTTAAGTTTTCTGATATATTTTATAATTAATAAAATTATCTTGTCTGAAAATTTCAGTAAGTGGATGTTTTGAGCCTTTCCTTATTATTTACCACAAGAAGAAAAGAAAAATAAAAAGGCAACACACTTCAGATGCTGTCAGGTGTTTGTTTCTTGCTCTTTGAAACATTTTAAAGTACCATGCTGACTCACAGAGCTCTCCAGGCTATCATGATGAAAAGGAATCCCACAGCTGTTAATAACACCATACTCAGGATATATCCTATATCCCACCAAAACAAAGGAATGACAAAAAAGCAAAACTTTCCAGTTTTCTCCACCAAGATTAATTCTTCAGTTTTGTCTATTATTCTTCCAATTTATTAAGTCATTACTAGGAATAAAAGCAAAAAAAACCACGTTACTTTTTATAAGTCAGAATTAAGTTATTTGTAAGATCATTTATAAGCTAATTCTTTTTGGAAGGATGGCATCCTTGAAACTGGAAAATTTTCTGCTGAGGGACTTTTTGGCATATGGTAATTGAAGACACCACACGAATTCATGCAAGGAAGCATGAATATTGCTTACTGCTTACCACTTGATGTTCAGGGATGAGTAAAGTAGTCTCAGTGCTGTTTAGGCCCTGCCAGTGGCATCATGGGAAAAACATAATGTTGTTAGCGATGATGCAAAGGATGCTTTAAAATAAAATGCTATTTCAGAAGAAACAGTGTAGTGGTGGTTGGATTTGCAGTCTAGACCATCAAAGTTTCAACAAACCTCTGCTTCTTCAGCTGAGGGGGCTCAAGCCTACCCCCCTGACTTGTACGCTGCACGTATGGATTTTACATATTAGTAACAACTTATGAGATGAGCTTACAGTATACCTCAGCATTTCCATCATAAAAAATAAAATCTGAACAACTTGACACAGATTACTGTTTACAAGCTGATGAAGAACAACTTGTAACAGTACTTTTTCTTATTTTAATACCAAAGAAAACATAGCATAGGCAGCTGCATCTGCATTCAGAACAAGTATGACACTCCTTACTTAGCTAATTTTTCAATACAAGCTGAAATTACACCATGTGCACTGAAGGAAAACAAATGCAAGGAGGCAAATCAATAACCTCTCAGTGTAGCCAAGGTATATTGGTATCAGTAATTGTAGCTGTTATGCCTAACGAGACAAGTGAAGTCTTCCCAGCTTCAAGTTCTGATCTATGCCTGGAGAGGCCCAATCCTGACTTTAACTGTGCAAGATCTGGGTGCTCATTATTTTCCTGTATGTGGGCCTGGAGGGTGCTGCAACATCCTGTGGCCAGGCTCCACACAGGGATGACAGGAATACCAACAGCAGAGGACTCTGCAGAGCACAGCTATCCTACAAAGCCACATCTATCAGCTGCCTTGGGTCCTGGCCACAGACGTGTGATTGCATGAGCAAGGGATTTTGAGATCAGGCTTTGCTATTTTAATGAATAAGTTTGCAACACCCAAGTTGTTTTGCAGTATCTAAGTCTGTTTGTAATTTCTTTTTAATTAGAAAATAATATTTTTCATTTTTATTACAATTATATTGAGAGAAACCACTCAAATCCATTCCTATAATTTTGTGAAACACACACTATTTTTGTTCTTATTTACATTGTAATACATACACCCATTTACATTCTCTCTTAATGATGCCATCTCTGAGTATTTGCTTACCTAAAGAAGATAAAAATGTCCTTTTCAGAATTCAGTCAAATAAACCCAGAAAGATGGATCTGGCTTTTGGCAAGGAATCCACATGAGAAACAGTGTAAATATAAATAGCTATGCTGTGGGCTTACCCTAAAATGGTCTGAACTGGGTTTAGAAGTATAATCCTCATGTGACTGATGTTACTGGGAAAACCTGAACTATTTGTAGAGAACTAAAGGCTGAGATACTTAAGAAGAAAGGTTTTCTCTGATGATACTGAAAATACCTGTGATGCAAAGCACTGTACAAATCTGACAGCAGTGAAAGTGCAGCCTTGCTTTTCATTGCTGCCCTACAGCTCCTGCCCTCTCCACTGCACACCTGCCCTCCTGTGCAAGCTGGCACCCTTCCATCTGCTTTCCTTCCACCTCTCCTCCCACCTTCTTCACGATTAGATGTACATATAAAACCAGGGGGTTTAGCCACCCACTGGCCCTCACATGCTGCCCACACTGCTTCATTCTGAGGTAAAATTGTAATCTTTTCAGTGGAACACTAAACTGTGGCACAAAGACACACAGCTGACAGAGTCCTTTGTACAGCCCTATGCATTTTGGGGAATGCTACTGTTAATCTAGGGAATTCATCCTGTTCTCAGTCCAGTGCTCTGAATTTAATTAGCTCAAGTCATGGGGGTTAACTATTGCAAGATTGGTGATCAAACCTTCTCCTGCACATTTAAAAATGTAAGAACTCTTGTAAAGAGATGCCACCAAAAAAAGAAGCAAACAGTGTTTTCAGAAACACTCAAATAGGCCAACTTGATTGAGATTAAAACCAAGAATGAAGACAGATAGCAGTGGTGGCAGCACTGTTGGGCTGATGCTTTGGAATCCATTCTTAGTAAATCTTTAATGTACTCCCTCTCTCAAAATATCCTTCAGGCTGTGTTTTGTAGTTATATTTAAAAGAATTATTTTTGTCTTTCCTTCTAGATTTTGAAATTGATTTGGTAATAATGGTATTTTATGTTTCTCTCTACTTGAGAACCCACCACTTGGAACTGAAAAATGAACAAGCATGAAAGTAATTATCCTGGTGTTTTTTAAGGGAAAAAAAATCAATTATTTTGGAAAACCTGCAGCACCTGCTGCTCTCAAGAAAAAAAAAATAAATAAATCTGTGTATCATACCCCTAATTTTGTCAAAATAAATTTCTTTAATACTCTTTATGGAGCTTTGCCAATGTACTCTGCTAACCTGCCTTAAAGACAGATTGTTCTTGGATTTTTCTCATGATCAGATTACAATAGAGAAAATCCTGATTAACAGGAAATTTTAGTGAATGTTTCATTGGTGTATAATTAACAGGAAAGGTGAAAGTTTCATATATAACCATGCAAAATTAGTTCCCACTTTCTCACAGCTAGAATAGGGCAAAATCCTGCATCTTTGAGTTACTCGGAGTAGTGCAGCCATCTGCCTTTATGAGGGTGCAAAACTCGGGGTTCACATACAAAGCAAACACTTTAAGTTACTTTGTACTTCTTAACTGAAATAGCAGACAAACAGTCCTCTGCATTCACCTGTTAAGGTTGTCAATAAACTACAAAGTGGTGTTGATTCAGTCTTCCATAAAATCTGTGCTAATTTTACAATTATCCCACTTGAATGGCCTAAAATTTTGCTATCAGGAAATTTAACACAAATTCCATTTTTTAAACCTTTTTTCCAATCTTGAGTTATTTAAATGACCTTCTTTTCTCATAAGAATAGGAACTCTTTTTGTCAGTGGGCCTCATCCTTATTTACTCTTTAACTTGAACAACTAATTATAATGACTGAGCAGAGGTGCACCATGCTATCAAATTAGAACTGTGCCATTGTGTGGTTTTCCAGTGCTTTCTCTGCAGAAATATAAAGCACAGAGAGGAAAAACAGGTTCTCAATCCATTGTTGGAGACTGAATTGCTTTTTGAGTCTTGGACTTCACCTGACTTTTGTATATATGTTGGCAGGCTCCACTGCAGGCTGGTTTTCACCTTCATTATTGTTTTGCTTGGATCACTCCTTAAATCCAAATCACATATTCCTTTACAGATTACAACAGAAAAATCCTACCACTGAATTATGGATACATAATGTTTTCTGCTCTCCATGTTAGAATCTAGATTTCTCTTATTCCCTCTCTCTGTTGCTAAAATCCAAGAAAAGGCCTTAGCTTTTTGCTGCTGAGCAGAAGCATACTTTTACTGTAGGTTACACTTCTCTTCCAAAAAAGACGACAGCCTGAGCATAATGAAGTTGTGACCTGAATGTAAATTCATTTAACAGTTTCTTTTTAGAAATATATATAATTTCTGCTTGAAAATTACTTAAATCAAATGTTTGCATCTTCCAAAGTACATGGTTAAGTAACAAGAAATTTACCAACCTATCTTTCATCAGAGTAGAGTCATAAAATGGAGGAGTGTGCTGTCTGTCAAACAGAAAGCAAGCATCTTGACCTGAGGTCAGAAGGGTCTTAGGGAAAAGAGGAGAAACCATAGCTTGTCTTGCATGCTGGGACAGGTGACCCTGCTCAATTCCTACGGGAATGCACTGAGGGTGACAAAAGCCAGCCTAGCAAAGAACTGAGGGAAAAGAAATTCTTCCAGCTTACAGAGAAGAAAACTGAAGCTTTGTCAACATATGAAGATAAAGGATCAGCATTATATGAAAAAAAACCAACCCACACCCCAAACAATCCTCTCCCCCCAAAAAAAACCCAAACAAACAAAACTGAAAAAAAAATCAGGGCTATCTTACTGTTGGAATAAAATAATGAAAAAAACTCTAAGGATAGACTTAACCTGACTATCTAGGGCATTAATCATCAAGAAGCAAGGCTGTCAGGGCTGATAATAGTGTGAAACAGGGAAAGAAGATTAAGAGTAACTCTGTAACTTTGTCTGCCTAATGTACTGAAAGCAAAAAGTCAGATAAATGAAACCGTATGAGGGAACATAAGAGTGTGATAAAGCAAAGCACAGAGAAGTCCTAACTTCAGTGTAAGCAAACATCAGATAACCAGTTGATCTGGGGAAACAAACTATCTAAAGCCAAATAAGCTGTCTCTTATTAGAGGGAGAGAGGAAAATAACAAAAAATCCAAGTCACAAAGTCAAATACAGACTAGTATTACTAGTATGACAACACTTTGTGATATTTAAGAACAAATTATGCAGAAAGATAATTAAGTAAATAATAAGTAGAAAACAAGGGAAAAGGCAGCGTGAAGTTTCCAGTGAGAGATTTTTGCTAGAGGAACCAGAAGTGGTTTTCACATGGAGACAACCTCCAGACAAGTAAGTGCTGAAGATCAAAGCCTCCTTTCCCATTCCATCATGAATCTTTCACCCTTCAAACAAAGTTCAAATCCCATGTCTCTCTATATATGCCATGTGTTGCACCCTTTCTTCCCTGTTTCCTGCCTTTTCTTACATCCTAAGTCATGAAGTGAATTACTTCACACTTTGGTGAAATAGCCATCTCCATCTACTCCCAGACACTCAAAAGGGACTCCCAAACAGCAGCAGACTCTGACACATCATAGCATGATGATTCATATGCTATAATTCAATATATTCAAATACTTCAATAAAGTATTTGATATGGCTGTTTACTGGAAATTTTCCTGGAGCATATCATCACTACAACTCCTATAATACATTCAGGAAGTAGCAAGGTGAACATACCAACAATTTTTAAGATGGAACTCAGATTTATGAAAATATTTAGATGACGTGGTTTCACATGTTAGCAAGATAAAGATCTGTGTAATCTAGGAAGCATTTCTGAGATTTGTCTTCACATAAGCATCTCCAAATTTGCCTTAGAGGTAGGTGGGGAAATGTTTTACTCCTATGTTGTTCAGCAGAAAAGCTATAGTTTTCCAGCACTCAATTCAATGAACACAATTTCTGATGAGTGCACATGGCAAGCCTGAGACTCTGCTTTGTCAGAGCAACTATTTGTCTTCCTATCTAGAACTATTCCTATCTTCCTCTAAGCATATAATAACCGTAATAAAGAAAGCAGACAATAGAATTTAAAATAAAATACCAATTTCAAGAATGCATATTTTCAATATTCTTTTAAAAAGTTTCTTAACTGAATAGTAACCACACACTCCTCTCTACTTAAGCTATTGTGTACTGTACATATTGAGCAATGAGCTATTGTGAAAAAATGAATAGCTGATGATGCTCTTCATATTGTACATGTTGCAAGGAAGAGGTATTCTTATAACTCCAATCTTCATTTGCTTTCTCATAAATCTTCCCTTGATTTCCCTATCAAGCCAGCAAGATAATATGCAGCATAAACCAAAGGGCTGGGTTTGTGCAGAAGCATTATGTTTTTCCAACTGGCAGAACATTAAGCCATAGTGTGGTTTTTCTTTCAAGACTGATACTGGATAAGCTGTTAAGCACATACTGTTTTCTACTACTGCTCTGTTGTAGCACCAGGACTGATAAGTTTCTTGTAAGACTCAGTGAGTCTCAGTGTTCATTCATGGTTTTGCTCCTTCAAAACACCAGAGGAAGAAAATATTTACAGGAATAAATAAAAGCTGTATGAGACAATCTAAAACAAACACAAGTTTTAAAACTAATTCTCTTTTTCAGTGCAATTGTTACTCTGTATTCCTACCAGTGGTATGTTAACACCACCAGTACCTTACCTCAGAGCTGCTTGGAACTTCTGATCCTGTAGTTGAAATCGTTTCACATAAAGGTCCATTGCATTCTTCCCCTAGGGAACATTGAGAGAAAAATAGATTCACAAAAATGCATTCCTTATTTTAAAATAGTATTGTATCTGAAAATGATGTGAAGCTTTAAAGCATGGAACCACAAAAAAGCAAAGGAAACAGCATAAATATGTTCATGAATGGTTCTTTGAAGGGGAAGAAGTGCTGCAAGACACAATATACTCGGTCTGTACTGCCCCATTGTAACCTTGCAGTCACAGAATTGTATTTTTAACAGGGACAAAAATGTGTCAGCATCATGTATCTTTCCTGTCTCAAATGTCTGCTAGGTTACTATTTATGAGGGTCTCTCACCCAGAGCTTTGCTGCCTCTGTTCCGAAAGTTCAATTATCTCTGGGGTCACTTGCTAGAAATTGAATTAGTTTTTTTGCTGCTAAGGGATTAATGGTTCATAACCTCAAGATTACAGATGTGCACATAATGGAGATAGGATGACAGGATCAAGAATCATAGTACCAACTTAAATTCCCAAGCTTCTTGTTGTTTTGTTTGTTGGTTTTTGTTTTGGTCGGTTGGTTTTTTTTGCTGTTTTTTGTTGTCATTTTTTAAAGCAAACAAACCCCACCCACCTGTATTTTAACAACAGTATTGCACTCCAACATGACCTTCCTTCATATGTAGTCAGTTCACCATGCACACTTAATAGTTAACATTATTGGGAAAAATCACATTGAGTATCTTCAGATGCCTACATCATACTGAAATGCTGTCTGGGTTTGTGGCTGTGAACCTGCTGTCACCAATCACCTCTGAAGAGCAATCCAGAGCCCATAAGCTGGGCTCCTACTCCGAGATGTTTTTGTCAACAGCCATCTCTCTGCTGATCAGACAGACAGACCAGTCTCCTAAATCAGGCATATAAATAACTGCACCACCAATGAAAAAGGATAAGCAGTTTTGAAAACAGCTCATCACAATCTAGAGCAGGCATATAATAATGGTGTGTCTCTCTTCCAAAAAAAGGATTAATCATACTCCTTTCTCCATCAAGGAAGTACTGCTGTGTATAGCTTTGACTGGACAGACTGACCAGCACATCTTAGACTGGGCCACTGTCAAGACAACTACAATTACATTACTCCTACCAATAAAACAAGCCTGCTTTCCTTTTGTAACCTGCAAGTATTTTATGTCAAAACTGCACCCAGGCAGGATATCAACTGGTTCTTCAAAAATCTAGAATAAGCTACTGAAGTACATCTTGAGAGCATTCTGTGAGTGACTCACTGCTCGCCCACTGCACATGGGTACATACTGGGCAATGGTATAATAGTATATAACAGCACGGGTAAGCTTCTGAATGATCAGACATTCAAAGTTGTTGCACACTGTTCTGCTGAAGTAAACTACACCTGCAAACCCAGTATTAGTAGATGCAACTTGAATACTTAAGTTTTACTTATGCACTTGTAGAAAGGTGTTTCCACCTGCTGATTGCAAGTGTGGAGATTAGCACTGTCATCTCTAAAAAGCCAGTGTGACAGTAAATAATTTGTTATCATTTCTTCTACACACATACATCATAAATGCTGCAGGAACCATGCTGTAAGACAGAACACCATACACAGAAAAGGTTTACAGAAAAAGCTTCAACACAGAACTGAACTCAGGTCACCTCCCAACACAGCACGAGCGTTCCATGTGCAAAAACTGCAAATGGCTCATAATGGGAGAATATTGTAATAACAACACCGAAGGCTTGACTCAAAAAAACAAATCTATCCAAAAAAATCCGATTAATTTATGTGAGAAACTGTTTCTTCAAGAATAGTGCTAAGGAGAGGCTCTACCTTCATATAGGGCTGGCTCTAAGCTTATGCAAACTCAGCAGCTGCCCAGAACATCAGACCCTGACCAAAGAAAGGGAGCATGGCCAGCATAACTCTGCTGACAGCAGCCCTGGGAACAAGGTGGACGCTGCAGCCTTGGCCGACAGAAGCGAGCCCAGGGCCCTGGAGCAGAAAGCCCAAACATTTCCTCATGCAAATTTACATGTCCTATTCTATCTGACAGTGCTGCTGAGAGGACTTGAACAGATTCCCCAGTCTAGAACAACAGCCTTGCTGTAGGTTTTTCTTCTGGATTATGCTTTCTGTAGTCACAGAATCACAGAATGTTAGGGTTGGAAGGGACTTCGATCATCTAGTCCAACCCCTGTGCCAGAGCAGGATCACCTAGAGTAGGTCACACAGGAGCGTGGCTCCATCCTCCTGACACTCACCCTTTATATATTTATAAACATTACTGAGGTCACCCCTCAGTCCCCTCTTCTCCAAGCTAAAGAGACCCAGCTCCTTTCCTTATAAGAGAGATGTTCCACTCCCTTAATCATCTTTGTGGCTCTGTGATGGACTCTCTCACGCAGTTCCCTGTCCTTCTTGAACTGAAGGGCCCAGAACTGGACACAGTATTCCAGATGTGGCCTCACCAGAGCAGAATAAAGGGGCAAGAGGACCTCCCTCGACCTACTAGCCACCCCCCTTCTAATGCATCCCAGGTTGCCATTGGCCTTCTTGGCCATAAGGGCACATTGCTGGCTCACACTGATGGTTAAGTTTAACCTCAGGAACAAGCACAATACACAGTTCTACATTTCAATGCTCTTGCAGTACCACAGCTGTTAACTTATGCAACCCGTGGAAGGAAAGTCTCTTTGTGTCTCTGATCCAAGGGACTAAAACTGCATAACCCTAGAGCAGCACACAAAAAGGCAACAGGAAAATGAAAACCATATATTAACTGAGAAATACAACAAACAATACAGTCACTTGTTGAAAAACACATAAACAGGTCCCTGAGCAGGAGCAGTACAAGAAATGCACGTCCAAGTCATGGAGGAAAGTGTAAAGGAGCCACAATGCAGAACAACAACAAACATTGGGAATGGAGATGCCCAATGAGGTCTTAACCAAGGCAGCTGCCCATAGATAGCTAAGAATTGACTTGCAAATCACATTGCAAAAAGCCCAGCTTATATGTGGTATCAATGACTCATATAAACTTAAGCCTGATTTCCAAGAGGCTCTCAGTAGAAGAAAAAATATAGACACCCAAGGACACACACAGAAGGAAGGAAGGAGTAATGCAGGTTAGTACAATACCTTCTGAGAATGATGGCTTGAACTTGGTGAGAACTGCACTGTCATCTTTAAAAAGGAAAAAAACACTTCAGTAAGCACCAGAAGTAAAATCCACTTTAATATGACTCCATTCAATTATTCTCCTCTAACTTTTCCAATAGAGTCACTATGTGCAACAAAAGCCCTGGAAACCAGAGACTGTGACCTGGACAGACAGCACAGAGCAGGTTCCTCTTGAGACACCAACATTCACCTTTTTATCCAGGCACCTTATTCAGCACCACAAACAAAGATGCCACTTTCCTGCTTCAGCATCAGGCAACATCATAATAGTTTCTGCTAGGGTAAGAAGATGCCTTTAAAATTCTGCAAGAAATTACAACTTCATATCTCAAGATGGGAAGAAGCCAATAATATTGTGTTGAACCATCATATTTAAGGGCATGGCCTTGTTCTTCAGTACTGCACACTCTGCTGTATATAAAGAGATCTGGAAATGTCAGGACACCAAGAAGAATGAATCTACAAAATATAAGTGGCCCTTCAATACAAAATTTGTTTGTACAAATTGCAGTCACACTTTGCACATTTTGTCTTAAACTCCAGAACAACACGATGACAATCAAAACTCACTAAAATTGTTTCAGATATAGATGTTATTATCTACTAAAATAATTGGCCTTTCATGGGCATGCACTTAGCCTATCTGAAAGAAACCCCTCTTTTCTACTGTAACCATCGTGTCCAACAGCCTTACAGTTCTGCACACAGCTATTTGTAACTCCTTAAATACATGTGTCTTGGGAGTTTGCACATTATGGGAAATAAGTAAACTTCACATGGCCTATAATTTCTAGTATAGCAAATGAGTGTTTTAAACCAGAACTCGAGATTTACGCTCAGCTGCTTTCCTTCTGAAGAACCATAAAACCACTCCTTTTGATTAAAAGGCACTGGAATTAAAAAAAGGGGAGAAGGAAAAAAAAAAAAAAAAGTTGTGTAAATCCATTTTTAGCAAAAACCCACAAGCATAGTGTTGTAACAGAACTTGAATGGCATTTTTTTGTGGTTAGGGCAATAACCATTACCATATGGTATGCACCAGCACAGAGAAGACTTAAAGCTTGCTGTGAGCACTCCAGTTAGCACTTAGATGTTCAGGGGATCATTATTTCATAGAATGACACATGTAAACTGATTAACAGGCAAAAGAAATTAAAAAAGGCCCAGACCAGTGATAGCTGGATAATGTCAGGTGCTTGGCAATTGTGTAGCATTTAGATGCATGTAAGTAAGGGGGAACAGGATGGCAGATAAACCTCAGAAGAACGGTGTGATAAAATAGGAGATTGCAGCTCCTGAAGCATTCTCACTGTGTTCTTCACACTTATAGAGTATTTATATGTGTAGGGGCAGATTCCACCAGCACTACCTGACTGCAGAGGCAAAATGCTCAGGTAATGGCCTTGCCCATATATGAACAAGCCAGGTGCTCTCATAGCTTCTTCAAGAGGAGATGAAGAAAAGGCAACTGCAGTATTGCTTTTCATCACAGCCCAAGGGAATTGCAAGCATTTCAAGAAGTATTAGGTATAGACCTGCTTTCCTAGTGGCCCCAGAGATACAAGTAAGTCTTACAGCATTATTCATTAATGCATTTCTCTGACTTCCACCGAAGTCACTGATATAACTCTGAAGCAACACAATCTGTGGTTTCTTGGAGCACTTGCAACACACAAGTTCTCAAAAGCAGTGGAGAGCCCAATGTATGCTGTTCATTCTATGGACACACATTACATTCCCATCCTTGTACAGGAGATGTCCCATAGATACTGGAAGAGAGAAGTGATACATGAATGAGGAACCAACAGTGGGGAACTAGTGGAAAAAATAGTGGGAAGAGGTTTAACATAAACTAGGAACAGATATAACTTGTACTTTTATTAAGAAAGAGAAAAATAATATATAAAAAATACACCCTGAAATTACTGTCTGCTGGCAATATTCCTCAGTTTCATGCTATCCAGACATTTACCTCTCAGAGGGACAAACTCATCCACATTTTTTTGTTTCTTCTGGTCCTCATGCTCTACCTAGTTCAATACCATTTTGGCTACACTTCCAATGAAATGTGTCATTGGGAATTTTGCTAGTGTACTCACTAGGTGTTTCATGTTCTTCTATTAAATGAAAAAACATACCAATACAGAAAGACTTTTTACACACCTCCCCCCTATTTGTGTTTCTGACGTATGACTTTGCAAGACTTAATGTATTCTGTCCAAACTACTTTAAAGATAATGGAATAACTCTGGAAGTCATACAATGATCTCAGAGAGAAACAGTCCCTGTCAATCAAGAAAATAAGCAGGCCAGTGGACCACGGCTCCCATCACTGAAGAGTTTTCTATTTAAGTGCCATTCAGTTAGCAGAACAAAGTACACAAAGGCTTGCAACTTGCCAATGGCCTCAAAACCATGTCTGCTAGTCATTACTGGTTAGCATGGTATATTTCTAGCACACTAGAAACTGCAAATATAGGCTGTTTTCCTACCTGACAGTTAAGAAACTCCCTTTGAATAACAAACCACAGGGCTCTTTCTAATTTAGGGCTAGTGAAGAAAATGAAAGGCCAGACAACTTCATCACGAGCCCTGCCCACATGGCTTGCTCTGGTTCTGCTATCTTGCCAAAAGCTTCAGATTTCACATTTACCCTTGGGAACCTGTGAAGGAAGATAGAAGGATCACTTGGGATTTCCAGTTACAAGACTGCACTTTGCTCCAGGAAATTCTCACTTCCTAAAGAACAGTGTTTAGAACTTTTCAACCTCTACTCTTCCTCACCGAGAACCACTGAAGAATGGCTCTGACTGTGCCAAAAGACCCAGACAAAACTGCAAGATGAAATAATGAGGTGATTATATTGTTATCTGTAAAGGAGTGATCCCTGTGCACTGGAAAAAGTTTGATTCGAAACAGTAGCCTAGAATGAAGTCTTTAACACAAGTAACAGAAAATATTACTCTATTCTTTATTTATTATTAATGGTCAGATCTGTAACAGACTACTATACTATGAATTAAAAAAAAACAAAAAAAAACCCATAACCCTTTAACCCTGTAGGATCTGTTGAAAATTGCAGATGACAGCTACACAGGCAGTTTCTCTCATTTCTTGGGCACCAGTTACTGAAGCAGTGACCCTACATTTGCAGAAACCAGTGATGAAAACGGGCTAACGAGAGATTGAAGGCAGGCAGAGTGAGTATGCATCCTAGTTCTGCCTTGAAGTGGTGTGAAAAGTGATTCAATTCGCACATGGATGTATTCTGAATACACAGAAATAGATTCAGAAGCCTTTATTGGCTTGCTGCAATATGAGTATTCTGTCAGCTGTTCTGGAAGAAGGACACACAATGATTTCTGTGTTACATCCCTTAGCCTACCCAGACTGTTAAGAACTCCATTATGTTACATTAAGAGAGGCAATTCACGCTTGCAAAGCATTTCAGCGCAGTTACACACGACATGAAGTTTCTAGCGTTGGCTCAGGTACCCTGCCTCACTCTGCACCTATTTTATCAGCAGCAGCCAACCATCCTGAAACATGCCTTTTCCTGGTGTACACCAGCCAAAAGCAAGGAACAGCATGGCTTCAACAGCTGTAGGTTCTTGCAGGAGGCCCTTCAAAGAAAAACACCTATCTCTGTAGTATAATCCAAGTAAGCAAGTCTCAACCTAGAATCAAATCCTCCCACACACAATGTTTAATGTATAATAAAACCTAACATATTACTCAGCTTTCTTCAGATAGACAACATCTCAAAATCCTTCCATATCTATCTTAAAATGGCAAGAACTATCCCTAGCAGTACAAGAAAAGCTACTACCAAATACAATTAAATTATTGCTAGATAATGAAGAGCAACCTGGGAACTACACTGGTCTTCAGTTCAACCCCCAGCTAACAATAAAAAAAAAAAGTAGAAAAGTTCACTGAATAATCCCCTTGCTATTTAACATCTAACACAGCAAGTCACCACATATTTACATTGCCTACACTTTCTTAATTACAAGTCACTGTGGTTCTCCTCCATGTGTATATAAAATTGATTATTTTTTTCCTTGCACCACAATAATGACTGATCTTGTAAAAGTGCCCTTCCATTTTATGATAGTTAGCTCTGTACAGACTTATGCAGAGTGCAAAAACTTGCCTTTCAATGCAGCATTCAGTTCTCAACACATGCTGCTAATGCACCTGTCAATTAGAAGCTTGAAAAGCAAAAAAACTTTGAATATTGTTTGCCAGTTGAGAAGAATTACTTACAAGAACCTCTCAGAGTGCAACATCATACTTACCGCACAATTTCACTGATGAGCAGCAAAGACTGGAAACTTTCCAGCTGTAGTTACACATTTAAAATTTTGAATTTTATGCAGGTGCAAAGCCAAATGGTTGTTAAAGAAAAAAAAAAAGGGAAAAAAAGAAAAAGAAAAAGAAAATCAAAGCCCTGTGCACTGGAAATCTGCCTTTCTGTTAGTCCTATAAACCCCTCAGAATAGAACACCACACCAGAGAGTACTTCACCTGCAAACTGCCTGAGAGGGAAACACTGACAGAATGTGTCTTTGCCTTACACTGCAGAAGGGTTTCAGATGCTTCCTCAGCATTTGTTTGGCATTTCCAGCTCAGAACCTCTGCTCCCACCTAAGCCTTTCCTCCAGGAACCTTGCAAGTTAAAAACTGCTACAAATTTATGAGCAAAATGGTAAACCTTGAGACCCCTTACTAACTAGAGGCTAAACAGCATTCACCTGGGCTGGGCAGGAGAGGCACTCAGTTCTTCACCAGCGGGAATTCTACTGTACCCAGCTCTCTCAAGTGTGGCCTAAACTTCCCACATAATTGCTACTGGGTTAAGAAGGCATGCGAGAGACTTCATCCCTCCTTAGGAACTGCTCCCCTTTGCCCCTCACCAGCCTGCAGAGAAAGTGACTTTAAACTCATATGCAGGGTCCTTATCTAAAAGAAAAGAGTTACCAGGCTCAATCATCAGTTCAAGGGCATTTTTTTTTCCCCAACTGAGACAGTCCCTGGATAAAATCCATATTTAACAGCTGTGGTGGAATGAGCTTGATGTTTATTTTCTCATTAAAAGCACCACAGCATGTATACAAAAAAAAGATATATACAGCAGCATTATTCAAGTTGTTGGGATCAGTTCCCAACAGACTTGGGGCCCTCCTACCACAGCCTGGAGTTTTCCATTAAAAGGAGATTTACCTTCCCATAACCAACCTGTATTTACACTGCACCCCCGCAGTGACGCATCACAGCCGGTAAAGGAATTCCACTCAGGAACTACATGTTGGTTGGTCTAAGGGAGAGTTGAACTTCTGTATTCGGAACAGTGTCCACATTTCCCAGAGCTTTTATTTCATTACCTAAGAATAATCTTTAAAAAAACCTTTCACATTAAGAAGCCCTCCACTTTAGACCTGGGGGAACATGATACGCCATTCAGTGCTTCCACAAATAGATCAGGAACTACTACATACATTGCTACAGTAGTTAGAGACAGATTTAGTTATAAACAGAGGCCTGTATTTTATGTTACTAGTATGAATCATAATAATACTGATTAAATAATTGAATTATCATTCTATGAAATGACAGCAGTATTTGGCCCTGAACGCTGAGGCATTATGAGAAGCTGACACCCTGGCACAAGCACGGTTTGCAAGTCATGCCATCAGCTTTGCCTGATGTTTTGCTGCATTTTTCAGAAGGAACATGAGCAAGATGACAACCAACCTAAGTGTTTGAATTCATATTGATATTAGAGCATTTTGAGTTCAAAACAGACTCCTGGGAGTTTGGGAAGAGGAACCACGTGTATAATGTCTGCATTGGTGGGGAGACAATTACAAGTTTCCAGAAAATTCAGAGTCTTGGGGATATAACCCACAACACAGCTACTGTACCTTTAGTATCTCATGCTGGAAAAAAAATGCTGAAAGAAATACTCCTAACATACTGCGTTCTTCTTCCTCTGATATTTACATTCCAATTTTGTAAGTTTAATTTTCTTAATTTTTAATATTTCAAGTAAGCACCACACATCTTCCAACAGCAAGCAAAATCACACATATGAAAATGGAAGTTATTACCTCACACGGATGTAGTTCAACAGGAAGCCAGCAAGCTTCCTTCAAGGTAAAAGATTTGGTGCACAGTCTCTCAACACAGAGTCTGCAAGTTAAACTTTGTGCTGCTGGTTACTTTTTCACCCCCACAAACTGTTCCTCAGCATTCAAGTTTAATGAAAAGTAGTAGCAAACCAGAAATAAATAGACACATCCAAATAGGAATACGTCCTTAAGGAAAATAAGCAGCAGATATTTTTTCCTTCTGCCTTGTTCCTACTGAGTCACACAGACCCTTCTTGAGCACGTCAGACATCTACAGCTTGGGGCCTCCTTAAGATGCTATCTTTTCCTTAAAAGCACAAAGCAGATGTTTACATCTATGAGAAGTCCTAGTGGCAATATATGAACACTGGTAACTATTCTTTAACCCTAACATAAAGGAGATGTATTTTTTTTTTTTTTAACTTTGATAGATTTGGGGACAACAAATTAACATAAACATTTAAAATTCTACTCTATTCTTACCCCATATTCAATTTGCTTCTTAGAAAAGTAGTTGATTAAAAAAAGGAATGAACTGAACTGGTGCAGGATTTTGTATGGACAGTTATGTGCTACTGTATGGCGAATCCTAAACCAGCCTCATTCACTGAAACCTCTCTAATCTCCTTAGATCTAATATTTATGACTACAAAACCCCCACGAGATGCTCATGTCAAAACTGAATGTTGTGGAATTCAGTTTACAAACATGACTTCTAACATCATTCTGTAAATGCTTGTCACGTATTTTGTAAATATACTGCATCAGAACAACCACTGGTTAGAGCAGCTCAGTCCTAAGCACTTTTCATTGCTCACAGGCAGCAATGACTCAGGCCTCCCCACAAGAACTTGGAAAGGCACTGCTGGCCAAAAGGCTGGAACACCCATCTGCTTTGACTCCTGAGCACACAAGCCAGCTACACCGGGCTGCCACCAAGATGACAGACGTCTGTCTGACACTTGCTGCAGACACCTGCCCGCCACAGTGGGACACCACTCTGCACCATCCCTGTCAACAGCTTCTCTGGGGTAATTTTCATAGTCATTATCTGCTCTTGTAGCTCTCTGAAACAAGACTGTCAAATCATGATTTTTCACTAGTGCAATTTTACCATGTGCATTTACATGAGGTGTTTAAAATGGCATTATATGTTCTTTTTCTAAGAGACAGTCAAGCTGTGAGGGGGAGCATACAACCTGAGCAGTCAGTCCAGAAGCTCTTGGTTCTTTCCCACTTAAAGATCTTCACTTCTAGGACTGATAGCAAAGCATGATTCACCCAAATAAATTACTCTAGATCTTCATTTAAGTATTCATAGAACCTTTCTGAAAATATCAGTGTACTATATTACAAGTGACTGTTGACTCACGTTGCCAGGTGAGGTACTGATACACACTGAAGCATTGCATCATATTATTTTATGAAATCATAACATTACCACATTTATTGTAAGTAATTACATTACACACTGACATGAACCAGAAACTTGTAACCCATCTATCACCAAAAATCAAGGCCCCAACAGTTATTCACTGGCTGCAGCTGGTGCAGAGGCCTTGAGCCAAAGCTGATCAGGTACAAGCACATCCCAGATGGAATGAAGCAGGAAAGCAGCTGCTCCCACCTTCTGAAAAGAGGTGACCTGGTCAGCTTTGAATCTCCTTGTAATGATTATTGGCAGTTATTGGCAGACAGCAGCTCTTCTCAGCCTGAACCCAGATGGTGCTGCTCATGAAAGGCTAAAAGTTTGCTGTTATGCAAAAAGCATTTGAAGTGTGTTCAGAAATTAAGGATGATCTATAGTACTGAATCATATGGAATACCAAGTTGGAAGGGACCTAAAAATTACCTGGTCCAACCTTTCTGTGTAAACGGACAGTCTGGATACGACAGCCCAAGACCCTGTCCAGCCAACTCTTACAAGTGTCCAATACTGCCTAATCCACTACTTCCCCGAGCAAATTATTCCCATAACTGATTATCCTTGTTGT
>VWZY01009832.1:86785-153871 GCA_013399075.1 Chloroceryle aenea | reverse complement strand
AGAACAAAGCGGCGATCCCTCCCCCGCTCCCCTGCCTCTCCCCGTCCTCTCCTACCATCCGCAGACAGAGCCATCTCGATAAGGGTCTCGTTCGCTTTCTTCCCCAAGCGATTCATGGTGGCCGCCCTTTTCTCGCCCGCCGCGGGGGATTCCTCCCGGGAGCTGATGGGAGAAGAGGGGGTGAGTCAGGGGTTGAGCTGCCGCCCTATGCATGCGCACTGTCCGCGGAGGCGGAGCGCGGAGGAGCCGGCACCGGGGGGAGGAGGGAGGGGGCACCGGGGCCCACCCCGCTCGGGCGCGGTCCCCGCTCGGGGGGAAGGAAAGGGAAGGTCTCTGCCTCAGTCAGCTCTCCGTTAAACCTCTTGGCTTTTCCGCTACGTAGAGAGAAATGAACTGGGAAACCAGCCAAAATGTGACTAACAGTTGAATGTGCTCTCCTCTAGTGGCAGTTCGGAAAAGCAGCCCCTTCGCACAATTTTATTTGTCCATTTAAATATAACAAAGGCTTTTATTTTGTTTTGACTTTTTTGTTTGTTTTGGTTTTGGTGGATGGTTTGGTTTGTTTGTTTGTTGGGTATTTTGTTTGGGTTTTTGTGGGTTTTTGTTTGGTTTTTGTTTTTGTTTTTTTTTTATACTTGATCTTTCATGAGAGAAGAGGGGAAAGAAAGTGGGGTAAAGTAGTATTACCCCCGTGGGTCAGTGTCGTGGTTTAACGCTGACTGGTGACAAGTTCTGGGACTTAGCTCACCCCCCTGCCCCTGCAGTTGGATGGGGCGGTGGGGGGGGGAAATCTGAAGAGTAAAATTGAAAAACCACGTCCTGGCTGTGTCCCCTCCCTGCCTCCTGTCCATGTCGTCCCTCCCCTGCAGCCTGCTTGCTGGCAGGGCAGTCTGAGCAGCAGAAGAAGCCTTGACACTGTGCAAGTGCTGCTAAGCAGGAATTAAAGCATCCCTGTGTTATCAGCATAGTTGTTACCACAACTGAAAACATAGCCCCATGCAAGCTGCTGGGAAGAAATGTAACTCTGTCCCAGCCAAAACCAGCAGAGTGACTGATTCCTCTTACTGAGGATCAATTTCATTTTACTCTTGCTCCTGCAAGGATGTTAAGAAGTGCACTGGGTAAATGTAAGCTGGTGTCAGGCTGTAAAGGATTTTGCTGTTTTGATTACAGATGCAGAGCTAGCAGAAACATTTTTTGGTTAATTATTCAAAGTTCTTCATAAGTTTTAGTCAAGACAAAGAAGAATAAAGCCAGAGGGCTCATGTACAGCTCTATGTACACCATTAGGCCTTTATTTGTACTGTGCAGCATCACTGCTTTGAGAAGTGTATTTTTAGTCAGGAGTAAAACCTAAAACTGTGTCTGGTTACTTTCCAAAGTCCAAGATGTTTAGTTTGGTTTTTAATCTCTCAAAGCAGCATGGTGGGAGCAAAGGACAGGCATAGCACGCTAAAGGACGCCTTTAAACAGCCTGTAACTGCATACAACGCCCCAGGCCACAAGGTTCAGTTTAAAAGCTGTGTTTCCTAAGTCTTTAATTTCTTCACAGCATTATATGTTTCAGATAAATGCTTTTATGCATCGGTAAAAGATGCAATTAGATCCAGTATTCAACAGGAGCCAGGAACAGCACGAATTGCAGTGGCTGATGCTGGGTTTTGTCTCCTAATTACACCCTGGCTCTTCCCAGCTCCACCCAGCATGTGTGGTGGTGAAGCCACCCATAGCTATAGCTGGTTAAGTACCATATCCGGGATGCCAAAGATGATTTTGCAGATCTCTGTGACTGGGCAGGCTCATGTCTGGTTGAGGCCCTGTGTTAAAATGACACAGTGGTCTGTGTTAGTTAGGGGTGGGACCGAAGTCTGCATGCTCAGAAGGAGCTGCCTGTTGGAGGCCTTGTGCCCATGGCAGGCACACAGGCAAGACCAAACCTTCAGTATTCAGTGCTGATGAAGCTGTTGGCTGCATCACTGGTTTCACAATATTCCTAAGCAATCTAGGACCATGCTTCCTTCAAAAGATACCGAGACCATTTTCCCTCTCATCTTGCATTTTCACTGCTGATTGATTGTAAAGTGATACAATGGCTCAGGCAACCTGTTAAACTGATTGTTTGGTTTTTTTTCCCTCCACTGGGTTTTCAGTTCCATGACTCACTGCAAGCAACAGAACCTGCCAAAACAAAGGAGGAAGTGAGGAACCACACAACAGCAGGACCATTTTATTCCTGAAATGTCACTACAGTAACCAGGTATGCAGTAGTATTTGTGCTTTGGGTGGTTGAATGGGCCCTGTTTGAAACCACTCACAACTTACAGTCTGAAAGTCCAACTTTTGAAAATCCTGTTAGAGGGAGTGTCTAAACTTGTCAGCACCAAAGCATCTTTGAAAATAAATCCTAAATCATGTGGAGATTGGAGCTTTTGTTTTTATCAGATATTCTGAAAAAAATAGAATCATAGAAAATAATAATAATAATTATTATCTGTCCTCTGGGAAGGAATCTAATATGTACAGCTTTTGCATTTCCTGCTAGGGGACCTGTAAGTTGTGCAGGTAATATATGCTTTCAGGATTCCCTGGCTGGGCATGTCAGGTATCCATGTCATAGGCTTAGAAGGTGCAGCAGCTTTCTGCTATTGAAGATACACATATTGCATACACTCTTTTTGTTTAAAAAAGTTTTGCGTGTGTATATTCAGAGTTTTTGTAAGTTTTTTTTAATCAGATTGTGATTACAAGCTAGAAATAACAAAGCACGACTTCGAAGCAGATGCAGGAGCAAAAGTGAAGTGGTCCATTTCCTTCCCAGCCTCTTCAGCCTGCTCTTTCTGCTCTGGTGGCTGAACAACCCCACAGACAGTCGCTTTGCTGTGAGATTTCACCACATGTGGCGTGCATCCCACACACAAGTGTTGCAGCCTCCCACATCTTCAGGAGTGTCAGACAGATCACAGGCCAGCTACTGAGACTGGTGGAAGTTCAGCCCTTCCTGATGTAACACTGCAGGCCGGGGTAGGTGTGGGGAGGGAGTGAGCAGCTAGGCAGGAGGCAGGGATGATGGGGGAGTGTTGCCTGCTCTCCTGTGGATGTTGCCAGTGTAAAGAAAGAACTGCAATAGCTGCTGACTGAAGAGAAAGCCTGAGGGAGATTGCAGTTATCTGGAGATTCAGTCTGCACTCCCTAAACTCTTTCTATATTTTACTCAGAAGCTGTTTGACATCCGACATAGCCGTAGGAACTGCATATAGCAGGAGGGCTAAATCCAGCTGCTTGAAAACTGCTGTGGGGTCAGGTGCTGTGCCATACAGCCACACTGCCTGATGGGATGGGCAGCTGAATTTGTGTATCAAGGCAGTCGATCATTTTGGCATACTGCTGCACAGACCTAAAGCCGTCAGGAAATGAAAAGAGTGCCATGCAGAGTTGTGGTGCAGGGTGGCGAAATGCAAACGCTTCTCACAGGAAGTAATGCAGTATGCAAATCTTATCATTACTCTGCATTATTTTCCTACTCCATCACTTTTCAGTTAGTCCACTGTTTGCAGAAAGCAGTTCAGGTAAGAGTAACACTAATGATGTCTAACCAAACAGAGTACTTTGTAGACTATAATCTACCTTTTTCTTGGCTGGAGTTACTACACGTGTCCAGCAGCAGAACTAAACTACCCAGTTTGCACCTCCTCAGGGCAGGGAAACTGCCTGGGCGTGGACCCAACTACGCCCAGCCACAAGTCTGTGGTGCTGGCTGCTGGAGGAGGGAAGTCTGAGATGGAGATGCTGGCTCTGTGACCTCTGAATGACCAGAAGCAGTTCTGAGAGAGCTGCTAGAGATCGAGGTTATCTTTCTAGAAGCCTATATCCTGTTCCAAGCATAAGCAGACATCTTAGTTATGTGATTTTGCAGTTACACTCCCATTAACTATTGTCTGGTTTATAGCAGCCATCAAAGCCTTAAAAAAATATTTCAAAGAAACCATAAAAAAAAGACAAGAAAAAATTACTTTATCTTTTGTGGAGTAGAGGGAGTTTGTCCCTTTCCTTCTGGTAGAAACGTTCTTAAAGATACTTGAATATGTACAAAGTCTTCTCACTAACAATGTCTGAGACATGATTCTTCACTCTGATCGTGTCTCTGTGGATATAGTTCCATTAATTTTGCTAAACGGCTTCTAAAGAGCATGAGTGAAGTATTTAATTCTGATGGGTTGTGCACTGATTATTGAATGCAGGAGGGTTGGGATAAAGGCATTTTATCAGCTCTGGCACTTAAATGACAATGGTAAGATAAGACGCTACATCATCTCAGTCAATTCCTGCGTGCTTCTGGTGAAATCATCCATTTTCTGTCCTTTTATAGAGAATTTAGTTTCTCAGGGTTTACTGCCCTCTGCTGGTAGCAGTGTTTTCTCCTGTGCGACTAGATCTCATATCTCATGCTTCTTGGTTTGTACCTGTATCTGTTGATGTAGCCAGCGGTGATAAATAAAGTCGAATTATATTTTCTTTTAACCACGGAGGATTACGGAGGGAGTAAATGAGGCTGATGTGTGTTAAAAGCACTGAAATGATGTGCGGAGCTCAGTAAGTCTGGCAAAAATGTTAACAAAGTTCAGTATACATTGGTCATCTTAGAAAGTAAAGCAGAACTGACTGATAAAGATACAGTAAAAGTACAGGAGAACAAAACCATGCAGTTATGTATGAGATTCACACAAATAATACTGTGGCATCACAAATTTGTGTTAACCACAATTTTTGTACACAACTTTTAATTACTTATGCATGTCTCCTTTATGCACATTCAAAACTGGTTTTGATTGCCAATTTTATTACAGAGGGTATAAAAATTTTATTAAGAGATTAGCAGCTTCGTCAAAAATTCTATAAAAATGTAAGCCCTTCAGTATGCATATTAATAAGGCAAGGTATTCAAACACAAGTCATTTTGTAAGAGATATTCGAGCACAGCTTATTTAGCTGGCAGGCTGGTGACAACAACAGAAATAGTGGTACAATTAATTGTCTAATCCTGTTGGTGGTATTGAATGACCATGTTCTTCACTTGCTGTTTGTAACATTCTCTGTGAAGAATGAATGTAGTTATAAAGTGAGCTTTAAGAATATGTTCCACATTTGCTGTTATAAATTATTGTTAAATTTTGCATATTTGGTAGACCTACACTTAGTCTTCGAAGCTTCCATTCATTGCAGTGTACATATACAGCACCCCTTTAAAGAACTGAAACAAAGGAAACATCTTTCCACATTGGCTTCTCTTGACATCAAGTTATGCAGCTATATCATTTCTTTTCAGCCTTGGGTAGGCTCGACAGGTTAGCTCCAGTGTCCTGGCTGAAGGTTACCCAGCCTTCACAAGCTTGTGCAGCCTCCTAATTTGCTGTTCTTTGCCAGCATTCCCATTCTCCTCCTTCCATGGAAAAGCATCAAGAAGGAGTTGCTAAGGCCTCTTATCTTGGAGTGTGGACTAGGTGCCAGGCTGCAGGTAGCACTTCTCAGCAGAAATGAGTGAAGATAGATGAGCCAGGAAAGAAAACAATGTGCAGTTCTCTAGGGAGAAAGAAAAGATCAGACAGAAGGAGAAAAAGTTAAAAAATAGCATTTATAGGAGCAAGCAAGAGGAGGGGGTGTGTAGGGCTGTCTGCCATAGGGAAGGCTATGGGATGGATGGTCATAGGCAGAAAGGAAGGTGACTAAGGTGTTTCTGCAATCACCAACCTTACCTGAGTACACTCAGGTTTTCCCAGATTTCTGGGGCTGTGCAGTGGCCACTGATACCATCTCACAACACAGCTTTGTGCTTCAAGGTGCTGTTATCTGGAGGTGTGGATGGATGTGCTGGCCTGCACCCTGATGGATGTGGTAAATGGTGTAAGAGAGCTTTTCTCATAGGAGGTGAATTAGTGGATGACATCAGCTTTGATCCAGTACTACTTGATACAGTCTTGTTTGTAATTCTGATAAAACTGATAAGTGAGTGGTAGCTCTTGGCTGTTTTATCCCTTCTGTTTCCCTCTCATTTCCACAGCTTTTCCACGCAACAGTATGAGATGCAGTGACCATATGGTTTCCAGCCTTTCCACAGTCTCTAGCCCTCTGCATACAGAGCAGTTGTGTGAGCTCTGCAAACATGATAAGCATCCTCAGTCACATCAGACAAAATCAGAAGGATCGGGCAAAAAGTAAAGTGAAAAATGTAGAGCAGAAAAGATGTATCTAGAAATCACTCCTTTAAAAGTAAGATAAGAAGCATGAATAGTAGGATTAAATCAATGTGATCTAATCATTTACTCTACACAATTTAACAGGAAAAAGCAGAGCCTGCGAGAAACAGTGAAAAAGAATAGAATCACAGAATGTCTTGGGTTGGAAGAGACCTTCAAGATCATCCAGTTCAACCTTCGACCCAACACTGCAAGCTCACCACTAAACCCTGTCCCTGAGCACCAGGTCCATACACCATTTAAATACCTCCAGGGATGGTGACTCCACCACTGCCCTGGGCAGACCATTCCAATGGTTGATAACCCCTTCAGTGAAGAAATGTTTCCTAATATCCAGCCTAAACCTCCCCTGGCATCCAGAAGCAGTAAGAAAAATGTAGTATTGAATTCAAGTGTTAATTGGCTGAGAAGTATATTTAAAATTTCAGAGAAACAAATAAAAACCCTTAAAATGCACAGTGCTCCTTTGTTTCATCTGGTTACAGAGAGGCCCACCTGTGGCAATAACAGAATTTCTTTGTTTTCACTATTTACCTCTGGCTTCAGATAGGAAAGTTAAAGTGTAACACAGATAGACCAGCACATAATTCTATAATTTCTGTAGAATAAATCTGCCATTTGAACACTTTTTCAGTGGCTACCTCTCAGAATGTTAATTCTCCTTTCCTGTCAAACTGCTGAATTCTTAATAGGAGCTATGTCATCTCTAATAAAAGTCAAATCTTTTTTTCTTGAGATTGTTGCTGTTGTCTATAATATAGTTCTTCTTATGAATTGTAAATTGTATTGTTTATCAGAAGACAAACTAGTTGTGCCTTCTAACCATGCCCCCTTGGATAGCCATTCAAGTGCATGATGTATGAGGAAGAGTCTCGTTTGTCATTTCTTGTTTCCCTCATTTTAAAAGTTCTACTGTTTCACACAAGTTCATATGTGAAAAGAGGCAAGAAGGTACTGTGGCAGTTACTCATCCAGTCATTACTAACTGGATCATTTCTGAAATCCACAAGTTTGACTGTACTGATTGTGAAGATTGTTCTTGACTGTTGAATTCATTATCTCTGTTGATGAGCATACAGTATAGATTTGGATGGTCCCTTTTAAGTTAAATCTTCAGGTAAGTCAATCACCTAAGATTGTTGGCATACATGTGAAATGCTTGAAATTACTGGGCTTATCATCAAACAGAAAAGGTGAACACAGAGATATTTGTTGATAGCCCTCTATATTGCAAAGGAGAGACACTAACCTTTTTGTGATTTAGCACACAAACTCTGCTGCTGCAAATATATTAGGAGGTTTATTTTTCAAGAACTCCTGATGGTTTGTTTGTTTTGTTTTGTTTTGTTTTGTTGTCCAAGCTGGACCTTTGAGTCTAGAATAACCTTCCCTTTCCTTGGATCAAACTTGGTCCTCAGTTTTCTCACAGTTTTTCAGCGCAATCGTACTCAGCTTCTGAGAAGCACAGACTGCACTTCAGTGTTTTGCATTGTGCATGAATCAAGAAATGAGCTAATACAAAACACACAGCATTTTTTTGGCCTGGCTTTTAAAACCAGTCTGTTGCACAAGGATGCAGTGATCATAATATTTTCCCTTATGCCCTTTCATGGGTTACTGAAGAAGCTACAGTATCAGGTTTTTCAGGTGTAGTGGTCTGACTAAATCACTTCATACCCTGCCCCCTAAGTTCTAATGGGTGCATTAGAGGAATAAATGTGACTTTCCATAGGAAGGCTTTCCTGGTCCATCCCTACAGGAAGACAAGTGATGCTACTTCATTATCCAGTTCAAAGCACATCAGCATGTTTTGATGGAAGTCTTGAAGGATATTACAACTGTGAATATCAAGGTCATTTGCTCTTTGATTTCTAAGTAATCTGTTTTGTTGGAAGCAGAGCTTTGCGCTGTATCTCTAAGTACAACTGTTCTTAGTCCATTTTTGCTGATGTTCTCCCAGAGCTTGTCTGACTCGAGTTAATGGGATGGGCTTTAGTTAATATCCCCCTAAAATTACTGAGGAAAACTTTCATAAAAATTGGCATTTCAGTAATAGGTCTGTGGCTTCTGATGTGGTTTAATTTTCCTGGGTCTGACATACTGAGAATTAAAATAGAATGACATTTTTTAAAACTTTAAGTAATTGCTGCTCTTATCAATCATTAGCCAATGAGGCACTATCTGTATCAGTTAACTGTCCCTTAGCCTGCTGCAGCTTTTTACTTCATTTCCTTTGTACTTTCACAGAGTAATTAAGTTATTAAGCTTCATCCCTCTGTTACTGTTTGTAAAATTTATATTCTCCCTGCACTTGTCCTGTTGTGCTCAAATGAAAGCTAAACAGGCCAAGTATTTCTCTTTACTTTGGACTTAAGAGGATCCACACTATTTTACAATAATATTTCTTCCTGTCTGCTTATTGTTTAGAATCTCCATACTGCAGCCCTGAAGACATGCTAATGATCTAAGAGTCCATCATTGCTTTCCTACCTGCATGCCACAGAAGTCATGTTTAAAACTCTTCTTCTGTTATAATGCTTTTTAACCAATCATCTGATATTTTTTGTTCTGAATTAATTTTCAAGATCACACTTGCTGCTAGATTGGGGCTCGTATTCTCTAACAGCACAATTGCATATGTTGTGAGGGTCAACAGCAGTTGCAGCGTATGCTTTGATCAACCTTTCTTAACACTGAGCTCTTTATCAGTGCTATCAGACAGGGCAGAATTGATTTTAGTATTCTTTTACTACAGTGCATCTTACTAAATCATACAAGGGAGATTCCTCCTCCAAAGACCAGCAACTTTTATACAACCCTTTCCTGAAATATGGTCAGCAACCCGCACCAAGTGGAATCGCCATGGCTGCATACTCTATGAGAACCTACATTTGAGGCTCCCTCTTTGGATTCTTAACATTGACCCTTTCACCACCAGTTTTGATTCAGATAAAAGCCAGGTCCAGACAGCAAGGGGATAAGTGTTGTCATCAATGGCTCTTCCAGAACAGTTCCTCTTGTTTCTAATTGTCATTATTTTTGATTGAAACAATCCAGTGGTAATCTATCAACTTGAGTTTCAATGATAAAATTATTAACAACAAGAATGTTTCTCCATGGTTTTACACTCTACATCTCAGAAGTTGCTTAGCTAGCAGGTAAGGGCTCTGTCATGAAATAGAGTCCTGGGTCAGTTCTATGAAAAATGTGCCAGAGACTTTCCTGAGTTTTATTACACCTGTTGTGAAGCTTGGCTTTGTGCAACAAATAATTTCCAGCGGTAGGTTTCAAGCTACTATCAATTTGCCAGTAAAATCAGTTGGTTCAGCAGGGTATAGATGTATCTGAGCCAAGTCCAAACAGATGGTTTATCTGGAGCCCTGTTTTGCTGCTATAGAATGCGAAGTAACCAGCAGGAATCACAAGGAGACGGAGGATTCCAAATTGTCCTAGTGTTAGAGTCCATAACAGTGTTTGTTGTATTTAACTCCTGCCAGAGTAACCTGACCTTACCTTAGTTTTTCTCTCCTACCAAAATTTGTACTTTAATCTCTCACACCTTGTACCTATCTAGGTTATCCTAGAATCTGATCTACCTCAAAGACACTTTAGTGTCTCCCAGGTATAAAACCCTAACCTGTGCTGCTGCTAATTCTTTTCCACTTTTTCCCTCCTGCAAATTCAAAGGACACTGCTTTGATGTGGTTTGGCCAGCCTTGTTCCATAGGAGCTTCACTTCCAGACACCCTCCCAGACAGCCTGCTGTATTGTGGACATGACTTGAAGTAAGGCCTTTTTCTGATGGCAAGAGGCCTCTAGGTATATCTGCCAGTACAGAGCCTGAGAGAGACTTTCATTCCAGAGCTGGCAGGGTGGTGATTCTTATATGTGACAGGTATACTCAATAGCTAGGGATCATTAGGCATATATATGTCTAAAATACAGAATTAAAGGCATAGTTGGGAGAGGGATAAGTGATGGTAAGACAAACCACAGAACAATATATTAATCCAGAATGTACTTTTTAATGGAAACTTTCTATATTTTTATTAATATTTTCCTCTCTCTGTGTAAAAAGTGTAACTCAAGAAAAAACAGTTCTCCCTGCCCTACTTTCTTTCACACTTTGCAGCTCTTAATTTTATTGTTTTCCTGTTACAGTTACTTTTACATGAAGTAAAAATTATGTTTAATGCAAATAATAATCCATGTACATTTACTGCTGCATCATGTACAGTGTTTTATGTCAGTGGTTCTCAAACAATTTTTTTACCAAAGATTCCTCTAAAATGTAACTCAACTTTCCAGTGTCTCTGTGTTCTGTCTTCTCCTCCCCCTGGTGCTACCTAGCTCTTCTTTCCCACCTCCAGATCCCTGTCCATTTGATTCCAGTATCCCCCTTTCCTCCATTCCTCCCCTAATCAGCCTTCCCTCCTACTCTCAGGTTCGTTTATTATTCTCTTTCCAGTTAGTTCAGAATATATTTTCCTGTTCTTGAAGTTTCAGTGCTTTTCCCTCAAGAAGGAGAAGAGAGTACAGCAACAGTAGAGGTTTTTTTGCTGCTTCCATGGCTGTCCTTCTGCTTTTCCTGCACAGCCACATATTCTCCCATTTGCTTTCTAGCAAAACGAGGTTTCCTGCTGTCTGAAATAGAGTTGCTGGTTCAAGGGATAGGTGCTGTCACAGTAGTCTTCTGAGACCCAGAAGTTACCCTTGGGGAGCAGTAAGTATTTTGTATCACCTTCGAGTTCATCCCTGTCTCTTTGTCTGTAAGTATTTGACATCTAACATTAGAATATATCCAATGTTTTAGCATCAGGCTGCTGTGGGCTGTTGCTTATACTATTGTCCTTTCTTCCTAGTGTGGTCCCTTTGGAAGTGTTATGATATCATTCATGGCGAATATATATTTATCTATTTGAATACAATGATGGTGTAATTCTGTGGGCCTAAACCTGAAATATTTAGTTTGTCCATCTGCAGACAAAATTTGCACTAAAGTTAATGGCTTAGGATTTTTTGGTACTGTTATGATGTCATTGAGAAAGAGAAACAGCTTGTCAGAAGCCTTCATTTTTAGACAGCAATGTATCCTCTTCATTAGATGAGGTGAATCATCTGGAACCCAAATGTAATTGAGAAGATCTTTAGGCATTACACAGTGAATGGAAATGCTTTTTATAAGGGTATGATACGACAAGTTAGAAATAATTTTCATTTCTTTTAAATTAGCAGCTTATATTCCCAGAGGCTTTGTCTTGGGTTTAAGGAGCAGAAAGAATACCGCCCCCAGAAAAAGCTATACTATGTAATATCTTCCTTCTTTGCTTGCAATCAATCATTCTTTCAGTCAGGCTGATCTTATGTGCTGCTCTTTAGTTGCAGAATACTTCTTGCTGGATGATAATCAAGGCTGTAGCTCCCTAGACAATGATCATCCAATTTGCTGGCTTTAGTCATCTGTGGCTAGGTTCTCGAACATGGTATTTTGATTTGATTTGATGTGAAGAAGTGTGTTCTTCCTTTTCTTCATTGTTAAATGCTTTTCAAAAAATATTCATGCCTTGTCCCTGGCTTCCACGGTAGTGTGTAAGGGATGAACTGCACTGAAGTACCTCACAGAGCTCCCTTGAATTGCTCCTCCTGTAACACGACTAGTTAGGAAGATGTGCAAAGCTCTCATTTTGGGAATATCTGGCAGTAATTTTTCTGTCTATTTTACCTACCATTTAGGGATTCATAGTCCCTGTCTTTTTTAATCTCAGACCTGGAAAAACAGATATATAATTCAAATTGAGAAGCTAACATTAATTTTCAAGAGTGATGTTTAATATTAATAATAACTTAAAGATAAAAAATATTTTAAAATGCAATGTTAATCATCTGAAGCTGATGCTTTTAGTGAGAAGTTTACTATTCTTGTTCTATAAAAAGGATTTCTCTTGTTCTGGCCAAAACAAGAGAAAGTCAGCACAATGCAGTTGGGTAGGTGAATGACAAGGATATTAATCTGGCAATGGAGAAATGGCAGATGACCAGAAATGGTGAGTTAGAGCTGGTGCTTCTGAATATCTCCTACCCTGTGGAGTCTCTTGCTATTAAAACTGTTTTGTTCTATAGACGTGTTGACAACAGAGTCAAGGTTAAGGAAACCAACTATAATCCACTTGTTTGGACATTCATCTGGCATATTGGAACAGCAACTTTGTGTTCCAGCCCCACAGGCATAAAGCTTTCTGTTAGAAAGGCAGAAGTGAATTATGGATGACTCAAACACACTACAGAAAATTACATTAGCATATGTAACACAGAGAGGGTTAAGTATAATTACAGTAGCTGTACTCAGCAAAGTACAGATGGGTAGAAAAACAGTGGGACAAATGTTGTTCCTGCTGAGTAACATTGGTGTGCTTAAAAGAAGAGATTCCAGGCTTCCTTTGGTTGGTTTGATTTGAATATTTGCCTGGCACGCTTTTTTTTTGCCAAAGCCCGGTATGTAGCACAGATGTGGGGTTAATGATTGATTCATACTTAAGCCTCAGATGAACTCTAGGATTAGATGATTCAGATCTGATATGCCCTCAAATGCTCACAGGCTAAATAGAAACCCCTTTACATCCTTCACGTGGGAACTTTTCAGGCTCTCAGTGGTTGCAGGTTGGAATGGTAGGGATGATCAACCAGACTGCCACAACTCTCTATTTGCTGGGGGACTAGGGGAAACAAAATAAATACATGAGGCTAAGGAAATATTGGAACCATGGTAGAAAGGTATCTTAGTGCAGTTCTCAGTCTAGAACATGTATAGCTGCTGCCCATCCAGAAAATACTTCATCTGAAATTGAAGCACCTCAGTCTGTTCGAGGTATTTTTTTAAGAACCTATTTTAAGTCCTTTTAAAAATACTTCAATTTTTAGTTTAAACATCAGATAAGTTGGTTTTACCATCTCTGAGTACATGATGTCACTCCACTACCTCCCGTTTCTTGGTATAGCAGGAATATTTACCAACTCTTTCTCTGGAAAACGAAAGCCATTCTGACAGCAGCAATACAACTTTCAACTACTGAACAAATCTAAAATGAGGGACTTAAGAGTTATGGCAATTAGCAAATGAAGCTGGTGATGTAATCATATAAACTTTATGCACTCCTGTTTTTCTAAAGGCTCTTATCATCATCATGTTAGAGGAAGCTAACATCTTTGTGCATAGTTCTATAAATGCTCTAGGGTCCAGGTGAATTCATTAAAGGTACAGTCTTGCTGGCTCCACTTTCCTAGACTCTTTCTGTTGGTTTGGGTTTTTTTTTTATAATCCCTCAGAAAAAAATAGTTCCAGTCTTATCAGTGTTCAACCTCGTGTTTTGTTACTTGTTATCTAGCCTTGTGTTTTGTATTTTAATAGCAAGAATACCTCTTAAACTGCATGACTGCATGACTCTAATATAACCTGTGCTTGTATTCCCCAAAGTGCTTCTATTGTTTCCACATCTTGCTCAAACAAGAATATGTTTTATGGGTTTTTTTTATATTTTGGTGGAAGAAAGTTATTCTTGAGCTTTAAGATGATAGAAATCTTCCTCTCCCATCTTTCCTTCTCTCCCCACCTCACGGCAACTGTAATATATTAATGGAGTAATTCAGTGAACATCAAGCATAGAAGTTGTAGGGTTCAGCTCTAGTGCTTCCTCCCCACAGTAATCCATCTCCGTATAGGAACCATGTGAAATTTGTTGCTTAATGGGGGAACGAGAGCTGTATGCACTATAGGGCTCCAGATTCTATCATGGCCCTAGTCAGACTCCTCTGTGTATACCATTCATAGTTACTATTCATTCCATAAATTAATCTGCTATATTCTTTTAACAATGGCAACTGAATGCATCATGCTAAAATCAAATTGATGTCACCCGTATCAGTCACCAGGGGTCTCTTGATCTCTTTCTAGCAAGCATTTTGTTATTCAGACATTCCCCACAAGCTGTCAAGTGGTCCAACTCAATAACAACTAATAAAGCAAGCACCCCTTAAAAATTTCCCCAGGGAATCTTTTTAAATTGAACAGGGAGTAATAAATCTTGTAGTGTCAATAATGGTGAAAATGTTAATTTGGTTGGCTCTTCTATGTGCCTTCTCAAGTGAAATTTCAAATGCTGTTCTGGGAAGATGGCTGTGACTAGAATTCGCTCTGTTGCTCTCTGCCTGCAGCACCAGTTTCCAATCCGTGGCAAGGGCTCTCTGAGATGGGCTGTGTAACGAGAGTGTTCTGGTGATCTGGTTGGTTTCTCAACATTTTACATCTCACTCACTGATTTTAGTAATTCCCTTAAATGAAAGTTAGATGACAGGGATGAATGTGCTGATCAGACTTTATCGGATGGCTGATACAGTCCTAGCACACAGCAGAAACGTGTCCATCTGCTGAGCAGAGCATGAGTTGGATTTACTATACTATACAAAGATGGTTTAACACTAGTATCAATAACATCATTTTCTTTATCATACAAACTGTGTAGAAAAATAAGTTGATGATGGAAATGTAGTCTATTAAGGGCATTTCTGTGAATAAATTGTACTAGATGTTCTTTTCATCCTTTTTAGCACAGATTTTTTCCACAGATGTCATTTTTGGGCATTAGACAATTTTTTTCCTCCTGCTGTTGTGAAAGGAGAACTGCAAGTTCTGACATTAAACATTTTGGGAAATTTGTTCTGTTCTTTTTATAAGTGGTTAAAGCAGACCCATCAGAATTCAAACCTTTCAGGGACTTAAATTTCTATTTTATTGTGTTATGTCTTAGGTACTTGATATCCTTCTAAGGAAACTAATTAAGGGACTATTTCTGAAGTCCCGCTTGCATATTTACTCCATAGAATCATGTTTTTAATTTTTCATATTAAAAAATGGAATAGATCTGCAGTGGAAACAAAATGGCAGCTTTAGTCATGACTGCTAAAATAAATGTTTTCAATATAAAATTGCGAGATGACATGGGATAACGAGTGCTAAAAAATTATGATTATGAGTTGTCAGTTTCTGGGCATTGGTTGCGTACTAGAGCAGCTTAGAGATGGTACAGTCACCATGATGCAGACCTGCCCTCCATGTTGCATGGCAGCTGGGTAAAGTTGGGAAGCATGTGGAAGGTGGAAGGGCCCAGAAAACACAAAACAAATTTGCCAGGGCACCACCAGCCCTGCCTGCCCCTGCCCACCTCCCCACAGCTCTGCTCTGCTTTGCCATGGGCCCCACCATGATGAGTCTGGCTGATGCTGATGAGCCTGGTTGTATTCAGTTTTGGGCCTGTGTTCAGGCTGGATCCCCTCACAAGAAAGATATTGAGGTGCTGAAGTGTGTCCAAAGACAGGTAATGAAGCTGGTGAGGGGTCTAGAGCACAAGTCTTGTGAGGAGCAGCTGAGGGACCTGGAGAAAAGGAGACTCAGGAGACCTTCCTGCTCTTGACAACTATCTGAAAGGAGGCTTGAGAGGGGTGGGGTCGGTCTCTTCTCCCAAAGAACAAGCAATAGGACAAGAGGAAACATACTCAAATTGCACTAGGGGAGGTTTAGGTTGGAGATTAGGAAAAATTTCTTCTCCAAAAGTGTTGTGAAACTCTGGAACAGGCAGCCCAGGAAAGGGTAGAGTGATTTAAAAGACCTGTAGATGTTGTGCTGAAGGACATCATTTAATGATGGACAGTGCTGGATTAATGGTTGGACTAGATGATCTTAAAGGTCTCTTACAAGCAAAATGATTCTATGATTCTATGTCCCAACCTGTCCTTGGCCCATTACCATCCCCACTGAAGAGAATGATGTCAGGGGCTGGAGCTGCCCTGATGCACCCTGGCTCCCCTGCTCATGGCTGGAGTGGCTGCAGGGCCCTTCAGTTTGTGAGGGGTCCTTATCATGCCCCCCGAGTGCAGCTGTGCAGATAAAGCAGGTGTTGCTTAAAATCCTCTCCTCGTGGGCAAGAAACACAAACAAGAAAACCCCATCCATCTGCATGAGCACAGGCAGAGTGTGGATGCTGACCTGAATCTCTCGTGTATGGGTGCAGGTCGCTCTTCCTCACAGATTATCTGTGGTGGTCAGCATGGGCATCTGTCGTCACAGCTATGGTGCCCAGCAACCTGTTTTGGTGAGTCTTTGGAAGTCACACAGCATGCACATGCATATGAAGTTGGGCAGCTGGAAAGTGAAAAGATGTGTGTTTCAAAATACCCATAGATAAAGTTAATACTATTTTTACAGTGGACAAACCTCAGCAAGAGGGACTCTGTTGTGTGGGTGGGTTGTTTTGGTTTTGGTTTGGATTTTGTTTTGCTTGGGGTTTTTTGTTTGTTTGTTTGTGTTTTTTGGTTTGTTTGTTTGGGTTTTTTTTGGTTGTCGTTGTTGTTGACAATGAGCCATCATCTTTCCCACTGTTCTGTGAGGGAGAAAGGAAGAGTTGTTCCTCTTTAAATCACTAAAATTTCTTGTTGCAGAATCCTCCTTAGGACCCTGCTTTCTGCAGAACGACTGAAATGCACCTCACTCTAGAGTGTATTTCACTGGGGTAGATGGTAATTTGACAGACCTTGATGAAGTTGATAGAATTTAGTGAAGTTTAATAGATTTATCGAGGTTGAATTCAATGTCAAAGTTCACTCTATTACTTACTCCATGGGAGAAATATACAAAGGTGAATTGCTGTGGGGTTGGGCTGAGCTGCTNAACTCGTGGGTTGGGAAAAAGCCAGTTTAATAGGGAGAGCAGAATCCGCACGTGCAAGCAAAGCGTAATGAGGGATTTGTTCCCCATGTCCCATTGGCAGGCAGGTGTTCAGCCATCTCCAGGAGAGATGCAGTACGGGGACTTGGGAAGACAATCTCCATCACTCCTAATGCCTCTAGCTTCCTTCTTCCCCCAGCTGTATGTGCTGAGCATGATGTCACATGCTATGGGATATCCCTTCATTCGGCTGGGATCAGCTGTCCCAGCTGTGTCCCAGCTGCCTGTGCACCCCCACCCTGGCTGCTGGGGGGGGGAGAGGCACAGAAGACCTTGACTCAGTCTAAGCACTGCTGAGCAGTAACAAGAACATCTCTGTGTTATCAGCATTATTCTCATCCAAATTACTGCATTATACCAGCTACTAGGAAGAAAATTAACTTTATTCCTGCTGTAACCAGGACACCATCATGTACAGAGCACATTCTCTTTCCAGAAGAAGTCATGAAAAATGTCAGAGCTGTGTGTAGTGCAGTGCTGTTTGGTGGGCTTGTTTATTGACATTTGCACCAGAGAATCCCAGAGCTTAAGTCGTAAGGTGAGGCTGCTGCCTTCTCAGTGTTGCATAACAAAAATACATGGAAGAACAAGATGCTCTGTGCTGCAGAGAGCTCACAAGTGTCTGTGCTACAAGTGGGCTTTGTCCCTGGGGAGCAGCCAGTTGCTCCAAAGAATGATGTTGGATGTACTGTCCTGGGTGCTATATAAAGTTTCCCTGTAGGTGACACTGACAATGTATTGCCTTTGCACAATACTACTCTGAGGTTCTAAGCTGCAATTTACTGACTAGTGATGTATATCAGTATGTACTAGTTCTTTTCCTGTTTTATTGAAGTTTTTCTTGATGGGTATCACAAGGCTTGAAACTTCAAACTTCTTCTGTTTAAATAAGTATTAAAATAGGTAAACCATATTAAGATTTCCTTTTCAAATAGTTCATGACCATCTGTAGGAATGCAGCACTAGAGGAAAGACCCTACATCATTGATTCCAGCTTTCTGCTATCTCAAGCAAGTATGTTTTATATGTTTTACAAAGTAGCACTGATAGCTGCATGCTGGCAATCATCTGCTTTTACAGGTATAGCAAAAGCAGAAAGAGGGAAAAATATTTTCTAGAGCACTATTCTCGGCAAGAAAGTTCCATATATAGCAAAGGAGTGTGTTTGGTTTCTACTCAGGTCTTTCCTATGCTGTTGTCTTTAAATGAAGTTGACATTGTTTGGGATTGCTTTTCATGACAGGCTTTGTAGTGCAGTGCTCCATCTTTTGCACACAGGGTACTCCCAGAAATGTCACCAAAAATAAAATGTCAGCAAAACCTTGTGAGAAAGAATGTCCTGATTCTCTGGTAGCATGGTATTACTGAAGAATTCTTGTTGGTTTCCTTACCATGACACCATCAGTTTGAGATCATCATCAATTTCTGTTCCCCCAACCTCCAGCCTTTCATTTGAGACAGAAAAATTGTCCATACTTGATTATTTTTCTAGACAATGATTAGCCTTCCATTTGAATCCAATCTGAGCATTTCCCAGATGGCAAAATATCCTTATGCTTGTAATGCACATTTTTTTTCTCTTGCTTTTTGTTCTGCAGCAGTTTTCTCGAAGTTTTGTTGGTTCATTTTTGAGAAATCCTGCTGTGCATTTCAAAGAGGTATTTCCAGTCTTCTGCAGGCTGTTTCATTAACAGCATAAAAATGGAGCAACAGCAAAGATTGCAGGCTCTTATCAGACAAAGCAAGCATGGCAAAACTGTAATGTCAGAAAGGGCACTAAATTCCAATACTACAGCAGCTCACTGATTTAAAATATACTATTGAGAACAATTATTTTTTTTCCCACGCTTGATCTCAGGAGTTTTCTTCAATAACATTTATTTACAAGCTTAACATCTGCTACTGTATTATTATGTTTGAGTACCCCGGTACTTTGAGAGATCCTGCTGAGTTTGCAAATGTCGTACCCTACTAAGTTTCTATCTTCAAAATTCAGCTATGAATCCTGGTATTAGTTTATCACAATGTATGTGTTGTATGAAATGGGAAAAAGTTATTGTTTACAGGTTGATGAGTGCATTTCTTTTAGACAAGGTATCTGATGCTGTCTGGAAATCAAACATTAATTCATAGAACCAGGTTGATTTCTGTAAGTCGTAATATTTTTGTCTGACATGGGTCCTTAGTGATCTGCTAGATACTGAAATGTTCCTGTGCTTTAAGGATTTTTTTTTCAGAGTACTAAGCTGTTAGAGGCTTGGCACAGATGGAAATGTCCAAGTCCCTGAAATGACCATTTTCAGTTAGAGGCTTGAGAGGCAAAGGACCATTAATATATCAGGCCCCTATTGTGCAAATGAAGAAAAAGAAAAGTCTGTGCTCAAACAAGTAATCATCTGCTTCAAGACTCAGCAGATTGTTGAATGTTAGAAAATGTCTGGGGATTTTTTAAAATATTTAGCTGATGGAAAATCCTCTTGAGAAATTAAAGCACTGAAGATATTTCTGGATCCAAGGAAAAAACAAAATTGAAAGGCAAGCTTCCAACAGGCAGCTCCATGTTGGGGCTGAGGAAGCAGCAGGTTGGTCCAGTTATTGCACAGTATGGCAAGAGAAGGAAATAGGGGTTTGGGTGCACTGCTTCCCTTGCAGCCCCCTTACCTGGCACAAGGGGAATGGAGCTTCTGCACGAAGATTTTGGCAGACTACCTAGAATGAGTCTGTTGAAAGAAACTAAAATTGCTTTTCTTTTGCCCAGCTAGCAAGAGATGCAAACACATGTATTGGCATCTTATTCCTTTTCTGGCAGTCCCTTCCTTTGGAAATAACTATTTAAAATATTTTTGTCCCCATTCAAAATATAAACATTTTCATCATAAGCATTTGTGTCTTCTGTTTTGTTTTTAATGCTCTTTGAGAAGTGTACTGCAAACTGCCCACAGCCACAGAAGTGCTCTTGTTCAAATTGCAAGACAGGAAAATATTACCCTTCACCAACTCAAAGACAAAATAATTTCAGATTTGGACATAAAAATAGAGTCTGTAGGAAGTATAAGTAATCTCTTTATTTTCTTGAATATCAGTAGAAAAATAGTTGCCATTTGTAACAGTTCTGTTCCTTAAAAGATAAAAAGCTTAATTTGCATTGGTTATGTTCATGAGAATTGGGAAATTATGGTGTTGAGTCATTTATATTTTTAGAAGAGTTAAGCTTGTCAGTGCCTACCTCACTTTCAAAAAGGGAATCTAGGTTCCCAAGTCATCAATGTGCTTATTAATATTTTACTATAAATGTCCTTCTTTCCTAGCAGTCAGTGACTTTGGAGTGCAAGTGTCTGTACATTACATTCCTATTTCTGAAAATCATAGAAAAAAGTAAAGAGGTTGTGTCAGTGGACCACCTGCCTAGCCTGCCCTCCAGGAAGCTCAGCTGAATTGTTTTTGATTAGATTAGATTTTATTTTTTAAAAATTTGCAGCATAATCTGCTAAGTATTTCTCAGAAGCATTTTGTACAGTCAGACCAAGGTATTTTCTAAAGTAGATTTATGGCTGTCCTGAAATCTAATCTAGAAATATTCTGGATAAATATGTACTTCATACTTCTAAAAAAGTATGCCCTATTAATAAGACAAAAACTTTTCAGTCTTTTCAAAGTCAGAAAAAAGGAGCTAGTAAATCATGTTTTTAGGTGAGGGATCAATTTGTCACTACTGTTCCCCGTTATACTGACCTGGGAGAAATACTTGGTTCTGACAACCTGCAATTAGAGATTGCAGTTTGTTTCTTGTCTCGGGAAATAAATGGTGATTTACAGGGGAAAAAGAAAATAAATTGGTTTTATTATGTTTTGTTCTGTAGAATAACCTGACCCATGCCCTTCTTCAGGCAGCACAGAACTGAGACATTGAGGGTAGATTCTCAAGGGGGTTTCTGTTGGTGCAGGAGTAACCTACATAATTCCTAACTTTTCATACCCAAAGGGCAAGAGGAGTTCACAACCCAGAGATAAGTCTATAAATTCTGTCACCCAATCCTTGGATCTGATATTTACCTTAAAAAATGGATCTATAAAAGTCAGTGTGCAGAAATGGCAGAACAGCCAGGAGGTGGGGAAAATCTAGCAGTGGGGGCAGCCTGGATGTCAGTGCCTTTGGGGAGCTCCCTTTCTCTCGTGGCACTCCCCAGCTTCTCTCTGCTTTGAAGAAACAAGTATTATTTTCCTCAAGGACTTGAATTCATTTTGCTTTTGTCCCATACAAATTCCAAGAATCTATCTCAAACTACTGACAGATATTTTTAATTTTTCTATGCGAAGAAGAACTTCAGAAGGGAAGACTGAGAAACACTTGTCTTGTGATTTCCAGTGGGATACTGTCCAGCTGGTAGGCTTGATACGTCCAAATTTATAATGTGATGAAGCTTTTTGATCTGGATTATCCAGCACCTAAATAAATATTATAATGACTCTATGAAGGATTCCCCTCCTCTCCTTCATTGAGTTGAACATGCTCAGAATGTATCATTTATGTCCTATCAGTGTGCAAGGAAGCAGAATGTCTTAAGAATAACAGTGTGAAGCATCCATAGACTTGTACTGGAATGTAGAGACAGGAAACAGAAAGGTCTTCCAACCTCAGGATGGTCAGAAAAGCCTTTATGGACCATTTGCTGATGAAGTCTAAATGAAGCCCAGTAGGCGTCATATATTTTTCTGGTTGGGTATTGCAGTGATAGAATATGGAACAAAACTTCAAGGCAAAAAGATCTTTGATTATTTCAGACACCAGAAAAATAACAAATCTCCATCTCTGGAGACTTTCAAAAGCTGCCTGGACTTGTTCCTGTCTGATCTACTCTAGGTGATCCTGCTCTGACAGGGGAGTTGGACTAGCTGCTCTTTAGAGGTCCCTTCCAACCCCTGCCATTCTGGGATTCTGGGATTTTTTTTTCTTTTTCTTTTCAGGAGCATCTTGCTAACTGCTTCTTGAAGCCTTGATGTTGCTAAAATTACCAGAACCTGTATTATATTTAGTCAGTGAAATTACACAGTTAGGTAATTTGTTCTGGGTTTTTTTACTGTGATTTTTTAATCATGGGTAGCTCATATTGTTAGTTTGGTGTTAAGTCTGAACTACATCTCATTTACACCAGTTAAGGATTTTGCTTAGAAGCTTCAGTGTTAGTGGTAAGTTTTATATCATTAACTTAAGGGGGAGAAACCACACTCTGCACTTGAGAAGATTTCTTTTTTCCTTATATTATTTAATACCTGATGTCAGTGTTGATAAATTCTCATTTTTTTGTAGATAAAATGGAAAATCTGGGTCAGATGAGACCCTACCCTTATATTTTGGGTACGTGAGATCCAGAATCAATTCAAGTGCTGATCTTTTAAAATAATGCCTTCTCTAATTTTGCATTAAATGCATTGAAGAGAAAGGGTTCAATAATGCTGGATATTGCTCCAGTGGATGTTTTCTGTGCTGTCTGTGGTGATTCCTGTGAAATGCTATTAACAGCAGGAGATTACTTGGTAAAGTTTATGATGGTAGTTTTGCTGATACAAGCAGACACTTTCTATTACATTAATGTTCCATTTAAATAACAGATTACCAGCCACAAACTTTATATATCTTATTCCCCACATGGGAATATATGGATCTCTTGAGTATATTCATTTAGCACCTAATGCACTTTTAATGAAAGATTTTGTTCATCATCTCTTTGTAAGTCTGGTGTTGCAATGACTTTTCACACTGCTTCATAGAAGAGGTATTTATAATTTTCAGAATAGTTATGAAAGTCAGATATTAGGTTTACTGAAGGATACTGCATGGGGTGGGGGAGTGGGGTGGAGGAGAAAGAAAAATTGAAGTGAATTAGGTCATGAAATCATAGAATCATAGAATGGTTTGGTTTGGAAGGGACTTTAAAGATCACCTGGTTCCAACACCATGGGCCAGGGACACCTTCCACTAGGTTGCTCAAAGCCCTATCCTGTCTGACCTTGAACACTTCCAGGGATGGGGCATCCACAACTTCTCTGTGTGTCCTGTCCCAGCAACTCACCACCCTCAGACTGAAGAATTTCCTCCTAATTTCTGATCTCAGTCTATGCTCTTTCGGTTTAAAAACTTTACCCCTCATCCTGTTACTGCACTACCTGATAAAAGAGTCCCTCTCCAGCTTTCCTGTAGGCCTCCTTTAGGTTCTGGAAGACTGCTGTAAGGTCTTCCCCAGAGCCTTCTCTTCTCAAGGCTGAACAACCCCAGGTGCCTCAGACTGTCCTCACAGGGGAGGTGTTCCAGACCCCTGAACATTTTTGTGGCCTCCAGACCTGCTTGAGCAGGTCAGGGTCTGTCTTACACTGGGAGGCCTGGAGCTGGACACAGTACTCCAGGTGGAGTCTCACGAGAGCAAGGTAGAGGGTGAGAATCACCTCCCTGGGCCTGCTGGTCATGCTTTGTTTGGTGCAGCCCAGGATGTGAAAGTCTTCCTGGGCTGTGAATGTATATAATCCAGTACAGCCCCCATGACACTTCATCCTGCGCTTGCTGCTGAAATAACATGAGCTAAACTGATGAGCTGTTCCTGCTGGAGGGCACAGGTGCAGAAGTGGTCAAACGTCCTTCCAGCTACGCATCTCATCAGAACCTTTCTGACAGAATACCTTATCAAGGACACTGATTTTTCAAAATTCCAGAAGAATGGAAATAATTGTGGGGAGAAATAATTTCTCCCACATATCAGTGTTGAAGAGGTTGCAAAAAAAATTTTGTGTAACTGCCTGTGTAGAGCTAACCAATATGAAGACCTACTGCTTATGTTGCAAATCTGTGCTTCGTTTCTGATTTAGAAAACATTATGGAGGTGGTGGTCATGAGGAAATTATCTGAGCAGAGGAGTCAAGAAGAAGGGACGCAGTGTGGGGGATTTGTATCTGACTTTGGGAATCGAAACTGAAGCAGGCAGACAGCTGTTAAACAGCAAGATCTTCAGCTGCAGATTGTAGTTAGGGTGGCTTGCAACATTAGACCAGATAAGTCTAATATATGAGCCAAGATAAGTTTAACAGGAAAAGCTGATGGTAATGATTCTCTAGCACTTTATTAAAAAACTCTTCCAAGATAGGGTTTCAATATAATTAATGATCACATGTGTTGGTAGCAGATGGAAAGAAGCCTGTTTTTCAGTCACTTTAACTCATGTTCTGGTGAACTAGAAGAATTAGTACAGGAGTGAAATATTGGTTAGCAGTTGAAGTGGTCTCAGTATTATCAAACTACCAGAACTAAAATTGGAATGAACTAACAAATATTAATGGGATACAATATTTAAATTGTTATATATCATTGTTTCATTATGTATATATCATTCATATATCATATATCTCATGATATCATCAATGATATATATCATTATATATCATTATGTATCACTATATACCATATTCATTCTGAATTTAAGCTTATTGAGCCTACAATTCAGAATTTTTAGTTAGAATTTCTTGTACTTCTTCAATCCTGTTCTGTATCAGGTAGCTCATAGAGACTGCCACCAAGGACAGGACATAAAACTACACAAACTGTTGGTTTGGTTCAGTAAATAGTGTTTTTTTTCCTCTCTGGCAGCAAATGCCAGAGAATGCTGCCAGAGAGTATGCAATGAAATGGTGAAAAAGACAAGTGGAAAAAAGATCGAGCCAAAAATCTGTAGCAAGTAGCAGTTTGTTCTTTTCTATGAGATAAATTTATCATGGAAGATTCTCATGTCTTTTGTAGATCAGGAGACAGCAGGTAGATATTATTAAGATGAAATGTTTGATAGCTTCTTTCTCTGTTAAGATCTTTCATAACCATCTACCGTAGGTGACAGTGCCTAATGACTATTGTTCCCAGTGGAATTTTGAATCAAGAATTTACTTAATGTATTAACCAGTGAACCTGCATTTCTTATTATGCTTGCTTTGCTGGACCACACTTAGTTAATAAGAAACCTAAAAGGTTGTACTGCTTGTGACATTATTATTATAGATTTTCCCTTTTCCAGTTCTCTTTTTGAGACCTTAAATTTGCCATGCACTCATACTTTGGTGTGTCAGGATCTGGATGCTGTCCCTTTGACTGCTGTTGGCTTTCAGAGAGTAACTGCAACTGATTATACTTCAGTATGTTCCTTTTCCCTCTCCTGACAGAGTTCAGACTCATTCAGCCTTGTCCAGATATGGACAATGAATTAATAACGTGGATTTGACGGGCCTCATATTCAAGATCCTATAATTAGATAACCCTGTGATTAACTCTCACAAGGGATTCCACCTAGTTAAGTGCCTTATGAACTGGATAAAACACGGTAGGAGGTATCTTCCTTTAGAAGGAAAATAGTCTTACCCTACTGTTTCCCTTATATATAGTAGTCTGTAATAGCAAAAAAAATCTGTTCACCTGTCTTACAGAGTTGAGACCAACATGCCCCATGCTCTTGCCTAGTTTAGGTGTCTGGTTAATGGGGAATATACACGGGCAATGCTCTCCAGCCGTCCTGCTGAATCTGGATTGTTGTTTCAAAATGAACTCAAGCTTCATTGCACCAGTAAGATAATAGGAGTATGAACATAGCTTCCTGGGTAAGGCACTGCTTGATAGATGGATGGCTTGAGTTCTGCTCCAAGGATTCATATTTTATTCAATACTCTTTCATCATCTCCCCTTTTGACTGTGTTTGAAAAGGAATAGTCAGTCCCTCCTTAGCTATTTCAAAGACAGGTCACAGACCCCTTGTTTGAGAAAAGGGCTAAAAGCTGTGGATATGCAGTAGATAAAAGCATTTTCCTGCAAAATGTGAAGCATGGAGTAGGTCAGGGTCACATCTCAAATGCATCCTTGTCTTTAGTGTTTCCTAAAACAGCTGCTTTCACAAAGCACCACCTCTCCTGCCTTCCTCCACAGCACAGAATAAATTCTTGAAATACATTTCTCGGGAGCATGAGGAGGCCTAAGGAAAGATCACTGACTCTACCTTTCCCTTTTCCCTTTGTCCTTTTCTCTGCTAAGCATGTGAGAATTGTACAGTAGTTACTGTGGCCAGTCGTTCTGCAGGAAGAAGGCACAAGGAGGACCCAAGGCTCCAGTGTGCCATATTCTTGTGACAGCAGCTGAGTGAGGATGGCCAGTCTCTCCTGCCCATCTCTAGCCTGTCTGGCTGTGTGATGGCTACATCACCACATCTAATAGGTCTTGTGAATGAGAACACAAGACTCATGCTAACGATGTGAGGCCATGCAAATCCTCTTTAGAGCAAGTGTGGCAGGAGTTTAGCTCTCTTGGTCACCAGGTAGGCAATAAGAGTCTGCCATATGAAAGCTGGTGTGAAAGACCTGTTTTGCTGGAGCTTGGGCACACAATACAAAATGCCTACAAAAATGTACTTGTAATTTGTGATGGAGAGCATTTTTCCCAAACCAACCCTTCCAAAATTAAGATATTTTGCCAGCCAGCAGAGACAATAAGGCTAACGTGGTAGCTGACCTGCATCTTGTAAGTAAGCAAAGACTATCCATTTATTTGACTTTGTTGGTGTGCTGGGGAATTCTGGCTGCAGAGCAAAACAGTATGAGCAGTATGAGAAAATGACTGACATTCATGTGTGACTGGAGGTCATCAGGATACTCAGATGAAAACTGTGTGACTTGAAGTGGGATAAATAAGAAAAGGTTATTTCACTGAGCAAATTCTAACTTCACTGTGCTTTGATTTAGATTTTAAATCATTACGGTAGGAAAAAGTGCATGGTAACAGACAAGGGCAAAACTGCAAATTTCTTCTAGTTTACTTTATATCCCAAAATATTTGCATTATCACATGAAACAATACAAGGGGATGTGTTGGCCTTGCAATATTTTTGTGATACAACCGAAGATACTTTCTCATAAGTATTCTTCTTATATTCGAAGGTTCTCTGGAAGAAGTGTAAATATGTAAATTCAAATATTGATATAGATACAAGCGTGCTGATAATGAAAGTAGCTGAGCTGTCAGAACTGCACTATTTTTGCAAGTAGAACTGTGGAAAGACATTTTTGTGATGACAATAAAAACCTCTCTGTCTTTTTATCAAGTTGTACCATTAGAGAAGAGTGTTGGAACGTGCTGCATCTGTGGAGCTGTCCTTGTTCTTCAGTTTTGGTCTCTTGTTGGCTTTTCCTCTTATACTGGAGGTCAGGAAAGAGGAATGGCAGTGGAGGGAGAAGGTAGACATTTCTAAATTCTTAGTATCAGTGCATGGTAAAAGAACTATACAATCCATAGAAATCTTGTTATTTAGAGTATATGTATTTGTAAAGACTTAAAGAATATTTGAGTTTCTTGTATCACAGTTTCCATACAGGCATAATGTCTTTCACACTTGAAGATAGCTTCCTGGGTGTAAATGAAAATACATGAAATAAAATAATGTGAAATAAATATTCCTTTTACTTATAATGTGTGAATAATGACCTGAATGAGACAACATCAGCTCTGAAATCTGCTGTGCCTGGTTTATGATTTCTTTTGTGTAGGCTTTTTGCCTTTTGGGCCAGCTATTACTTTTAGGGTGCTGTATTTCAAATATTCAGTAATGTATAATGCAGTGAATCCCCTGCAGTTTTAGTTTGGGATTTTTATTAACTTTCTTTCATTCTATCTATTTATAATTTCTTTTTTTTTATCAGAAAAGCAAATGCTTGATCTCTTTTCTTACCCTAATTACTAACCATTTTTGATACTAAAATTGTAAAAGGAGAGGGGACAGACTTTATGATACTTAATGAATATGTGGCCTGAAACTCAGATAGCGATAGCAAGATAAAAATCCAGTTTTAATATATGTTTTTTCTGCATGTTTTTGATCCTGTTATCTGATATTGGAGTTTCCTCCAGAGAGCAGAAGCATGTCATGTCAAGTTTTAAATAATATATTGCATGATCCTCTGCTTTGTTTCTTCTCTTTACACAGACAAGGATTCTGAACCACTTAATTTAAGGTCAAGCTTTCAAAGGTGTTATAGGACTTGTAGCACCAGAGTACCTGAGGACTCAGGGAACTGAGAGAGGGGGTCATCTGGTGTTTCTTACAGTGAATACAGTATTGTTGTCTTATTTTGAAGAAGTTTTGTTTTTTTCCAAGTATTACAATTGCCAAACAAAAGTGTCTCTAAGCTTTCCTTTCTAAGATTATTCTGTAAATTCATGCAATTTACAGTCATTTTTTTTTCTCATATTGGGCCTAAATTTTTTCCCGTTTCAACTACATATACTTTTTTTTATGCCAAATTTTACTTTTTCTTTTCAGTAAATATAAATCCACCCCCATATTAACAGTGATTTCCTTGTTTACTCTGCCCTTACTATTCCTGGATCTGATGAAATAGCAACATTGTGAGGTACCATTTCCCACATTTCGTCAGCCCCAGTTCAGATTTCATCCTGATAACTCCCCTGGCCCCTCTTAGGCCTTGCTGCTCAATTCAAGCCAGCCAGACACTGTTTTTTTTGTGCAGTTGTATTTTATACTTTGAGACTGAGTCCAGCCTAGATCTTAATTAGCAGTGACATTTTCCCTGAACTCTTGGTTGGTAAGCAGAAGATAAACAACTCTTGGTTGGTAAGCAGCAGATAAACAGCAGTTGCAGCATTCTTGGCTACGAACCATGCCCTCAATGCCTATGCTTGATATGCAGACATAGTCCCTAAGCTGCTTATACTCATGTCCATCTGCTGAGATGGCAAAGTGCCTCCTCACAAGTTGTTTGGACTCTTGCCTTGGGGCCAGAGATGCCAGGCGATGATCAGCAGCCTGCATGACAATGCAAGTATCATTTCTTCTAAAAGAGCAGCTCCTTTAAGCAATTACTGTATTACAGGCTGCTACCATGGGCCTCTTAGAGCATGGCTGCACCTGTTGAAAATTACATGCCAAGAAAAGAATACATGAACTATACAAGTAAGGAGCCCATCTAGTACAGCCTCATGTGCAGCTGCCAGGGAGACAGGTTGCACTGCCGCAGGGGTATGAAAACTCATCAGTAGTTCTCAGGGTGTCAAAAAAAGATCTCAGCGGGCCAAAACTGCCTGGAGGCATATCCAAAACAGACAGTACAATGGCCCCAAGTAGCAACTGAGGCAAAAAACCAGCAACAGAGCCTGTGTGAGAGCTTTCCTTACAGAACTGGTAATTAAATCAAGAAATAAACAGGGTAGCTTTCTCTTACTCTCTTCAAAGAAAAATAGAAGAACCTGACCTTATTCTTCTTGCTGAATAAACCCCTGTGATATGGTCAATAAAGGCAAAGGTACTGTAGAGAAAGAAGTTAAAATTCATTTCTTGTAGTCATCATTAGGTAGCCCTACAGAGCAATGAGACTCTATACAGCAGGACTAAACTACTTTGCTAGCAGAAGAATCAGGAGACAAGGAGGAAATTCTGAACAATTGTCCCAGGAGTCCTGAACTGTCCCTTAGTCTAAGGTACAGTATCTGCATGACAGGAAGAATAATTCTGTCATCTAGGGTTACAAACACACTTCTCTTTTGTCTAGAGATGATTTTAGATCACCACAAACCACCTGTTTTGGGACGGAGTCCAGAAGGAATTTGTAACCCATTCTGCCAGCCTCATGCTATCTAAAGATAAAATGAGCTGCGATTTTTTTGATCAGAACTATTTTGGGAGTTGAAGTTTCAACAACTTCTATATGCATTGTTCCAGTTAGCTCAGGTCAAAAATGAAAAGCTGTTATACAAAATATTTTAGTAGAATTTAAGTTCAAAAGTACTCTTTTGTTTAACTGAATGATCAGAATTTTTTTGTTTGGTTTGGGTTTATGTTTGTTTTTCTGTTTGTTTGTTAGTTTTTAAGACTACATTGAAAAACATTTTAAATTGAACAGATTTTTGCCTGGCTAGTAATTTTTAGAATTTTAATTGTCAAGAAAGTTCATGAAATATTAATCTGAGTCTTGAAACAGCTTTTAATTTTTATTTTTCTTATCCAGCAGAGAACTAAAAATCAGTTGTATCTGTACTGCTCAGCGTTAGCCTTGAGGTAATTTTGAATCTCTTTTGAGTTGCTGAAGTGGACAAAAGGACTTGTGAAAGCCTCTGTGTGTTTCCAAGGATGTACAATGAGCTGAAAGGCTGTTACTGGTCTGCTCTGGTTTATATGCAGCTGTCAATTTCTCTGTCAGGTCCCACTGCAATCAGTGGGAATTCTGCCATTAACTTCATTAGAACCAAGATTTGCCCTAAACCCCAGCAGATATTTTGTGTACACCACTGGAGTTATTTGATTTTTTTGCCAGCTGATCATTTTGTGTGACAGATTAAGAGGTTTTGGCAAAGACCCGGGAGCAAAGGCTGTTGATTCCTTTTTATGGGAATTGTTTTGTCTTATTTTTAAGACAGGTAAAAGTATGCCTTTGGATTTGTACTGTACATCTGAGTTCAGAAACTATCTCCTGTGTGCTGACTCATGATGAATGCCAGAGCTTTGGATCTTTGACACCTGCAGTGAACATTACAAATGGCAAAAAAAAGCTCATGAACATGTAGATAATGTCATTTAAACACAGACTGGACTTTGTGTGAACCTTTCCCTCGAACTGGAAAGAAATGCAAAACAATCTCCACAACAAAAGAATATTGAACACCAACTAAATAACCCATTGCATTTCTTCTGCATGCTGTCCAAAAGACTCTGGATTGATATTTCAGCATCATATCATAGTTTTATTGACTGCAGAACTAAGTTATCTATTCACCAGGAAGCATCTTAATCTGGAATTGTTCCAGCTGGAAAGTAGAATTTACCCTACTTGCTACATAGTTTTACAATATGTTAATCTAAAAATATTTTGAGAAAAACAATGTCAATAATTACAGTTTTACAGTGAAATGCCATCTAGCATCTTTATTCTGCCCTTGGATCTGTATGTCTAAGTCTCACTGACAGCAGTTTAACTTCTGTATATAGACCTGGGGATAAGGTTTGGTTAATGATATTTTCTCTTTACACAAGGTATATATTCCTGCAGGTTTTCTCAGCTGCCCATGTCTTCTGGTAATAGAGCTTATACTCATGTCCATCTGTTGAGATGTCCATCTGCTGAGATGCAGCAGCTATGTGCTGATGTCTATGCCAGCCTCTCAGGAAGGATGTTGGTATACAAGGAGTTGTTGCTCGTATGACTAGCACCAGTATTATTCTGTTCCTCTTGTGTAGCTGAAAAGGAGATTATTGCTCTCAGAAAAGCTTGAATCTGATCCAAAAGATAACCTTGAGAAGGAAAAAACACTTTAGGTTCTTCATTCTACAATTTTCCGTGTTAAACCTAATGTCACTTTCATTGAAGGCAACGAGACCAATTGCATTGCTTATTGTGGGAAGAATATCAGGCTTTGGCCTTTTTACTGAGATCAGCCAAAGGTATAATTTAAGGGTAACTGTGGCAATGTGAGGTAGTTATGATTTAGTAACATTTCAGAAAAGCATAAAAAACATAACAGCAGCCATTGTCAGATCCATCCAGTGCAGGAACTTATCTCTGATAGCAGACAACAGTGGGTGTCCGGGGAGAGTATGGAGGCAGGGCAGGTGGTGATACTTCATGGCATTGAGAAACTCAATCTCCAGTGACATAGAACACAGAGTCAAAAGAGTAACTATTTTCAGTCTCTCATCTCCTAGTCTGAAATAGAACACATGACAGCTCCATATTCTGTTACCACTAGCAGCTAGTTCAAAGCCTAAGTGAGGGTAAAATTATGTGCCAGGCATGGATCACATTCTGTATTGTGTGAAAAGACCGTGCTGAAGTCCTTTAAGATTTAGGAGGAAATTGGATGCAGATTAAAAGGCACTTTAAACCAACAAACAGAAACATTCCCTGGGTGCCTCCAATCCTTTTCAAATACACCTGTCAATGAATTCCTCCTAAGTTCATATTTGTGTTTGGCTTACTATATGAAATTCTGATTTCATACAATAATGAAATGCTGCAGTACACCATTTTACCCTGAAGAAAATATTTGTAATTAACAAGATCAGTCACAAAACTTTTAATTCTGCATATTTTTAAGGATCCCTTGCTAGTTAATAATCTCCATTAGAAGAAGAGCTAGTTCTTTTAAAATTAAAGCTAATATCAAGACCTCTCTTGTTAGCTAGAGTCTCTGCAATTTACTTTTCACCAGTTGGACTGAGAATGAAACAGACATAATAAACCTTCTCTTGATTCACAGAACCTCTTAGCTGGAAAGAAAGCTAAAGGCAAAGAACGTGAGAACGTGATGGCTTCACAGTGTAAGAAAAACAGGAAGGAGGGAGGAATGTAAGGAATGATGTTTCAGTAGTGATGATACTAATCTCTCAGTCCCTACTTTCCTGCTGAGCCGAGGAAGTTGCTGAATTAAGCAAGTGCAGATCACCCCAAGAATGTCACAGAGGATGGTTTTTTTGTTGTCTATAGTACACAGATGGAATTTAGATCCCCATGGCTAGGAAGAATTTTTCAGTACCCTAAAAAACCCTAGAAATACTTACTTTATGAAGTGTAACATTCTTAAGGTTTTTGGACATAAACACTAATAAGTTAACAGAAATCAGAGTGGTGGATGCCTGAACACCTGCCTCACTCTCCTGTGGTCCAAAAGCAAGGTGCAGAGGTTCCCAAATTCAAAGTCTCTGAGTGGCGTGCATAAGTGTCCTTCGGGTGCAAAGCTTGCCTCAAGATTGACATATAATTTACTACTCTCTGTCAGATGGGGAACCATACGCTTTACCTGAATGTGAACCTTGCTCCCAGTGTGGTTTCTCTTTTCTTTGGCTGGTGACTGGGCAATTTAAAATGCACAAACAGTTGTGCAAGCCTTTTGATTTTCTTCCTAGCTGACTGACCTGTCTTCTAGTCTACATTTATTTTGGTCCTCTGATGCTTGAATTTATGGCCTCACAGTAGTTCATCTTTTATGGAAGGGATCAGGTATGCTTTTTTTCTTTCTTACTGCATTAGCCAGTGATTATGTGCTCTCTGTGGCAGTAAAATATCGACTGAAGTCCCTCCTGTGGAAGTGGCAGTGTACTCAGCATTTCTTGTCTCCTAGATAAATGCTTTATGTTATTATTCAATAACTGAGGTCCAACATCCTCTAAGTGTGTTTTCTGATGAAGTTGTCTGGATGAAAATATTAACTTTAGGATTTGAATTACTTTGGATTCAGTGACTTAGAGTATGTCTACATGAACAATTTACTCAGGAATCTGTTTTTCAAGCAAATTCCCCATTAAGTCTCCTTTTAGCATGCTGTGTTTTGTATCATTGGGTGATCTCTGAACACACAGACTGGTTCCCTTTCCAATGAAATTGAAGTGATAGATGTATTCAGGAATTGCACCTAACATGTTGTAGTCAATGGTATTCAGGTTAAAGTTCCTCTGGAAAAAAAACCCAACTCTTGAAACTTGTGTAGTGTGGATGTCATTTCTGAAGCAAGAAAATAGGAAAATAGATAGTAGATAGCACTTCAGTGGATAAAAAATCGCTGCTGACTGAGGTAGGCATGACTATTTATGTGGTCTACATCTCACAATATGGAGAAGAGAGCGAAATAGAGAAATAGTAAAATTATTCCCTCTTTCCATTAAATAGATTTTAAGTCCTGGAAAAAAAATATATGTTTAAATATAATGTTTTCAATCCACTTCAAAAAGATTTAAAGGATTAAAGCTGGAAAAACAGGTTTCCTAATGCAGTGTTCACAGGTTTTATTAGGGAACAGGAAATACGCAGCTCTCAAGACTTTGATTAATGAGAAAACCTGACTGAACTTTGGGTTGTATGATTTACATGAGGTTCTGTGTGAGCAAAATCTCTGGTTGCTCTGCCAGGAAGGAAGAACAATAGATATTTATTCTGTCTTCATCTTCTTAAAACAATGTAAAAAAAAATTTTTTTTTTTTTTTTTGAGAAAAGAAATCCAGGGTTCTGGTAAAAATATCAGAGTAGGATTTAATCTTTGCCTCCTTGGTATACTTGGCTTTATCATGTTTCTCTTATTCTGTGTGTTTTCCACACTTCCTCCCAAAACTTACAGACGTGCTTTTGTGAGGTGTGAGTGTGATGCTTGTGCTATGAGAAAAGAAAATTATTCCTATTTCTGCACAGACAACAGTATGCTAGTGCAGAGGAAGTAAAGAGAGGAAAATAATAGATATATATAAAGGAAGGGAATTATGTTACCAAAATGTATGCAGCAATAAAAACCCGCTGGGTGACACTGTTTGGTAAATCTTGTTATCTCCTTTGAAATAAACAAAGATGATATGCTGGATATACACAGTATGGCTGGGCTTGTAAAAAAGAAAAAATAGAAATGGTAACAATTAAGTTGGAATAGCAGCCATCAACACAGCACCTTCATAAGGCAAGCTACTGAAAGAGTTAAATTCTAATAAAGATTGCATACCAGACCACAAAATATAATCCCTATTGTCTTGTCTCTGAAGAGATCAAGAATGATGATATTATTAAAGAACATCTGTCAGAGGCTTACCAAGTCCAGATCCTTTTTAGTTACTCATTAAAACCCCATAAAATCTTAGAGAGTTTAAGAAGAAAAACCAAACTAATCCTGTGCAAATTAAAGCAGGAAATGCTGGTATGATGAAATGTATACCCTTTAATGGAGCAGCTATCAACATAACAACAAAAAGTCACCACTTTGGATGCTTGGGAGGAGTACAGCTTTAGACAAGACTTGCTGAACAGTTGTAGTACAAAACTGTTTTTATGGGAGTTCTGGTCTGCAGGTGCTACTTTCTCTCTTTTTGAGACTATTGTGAAGTTACTCAGCTCAGCTGTGCCCACCCAAACTATGCATGTAGTAAAGCTCCATCTTAGTCTTTATCTGTAGCTACCAATCCACAGCTCTAATCAGGACAGAATCTGAATCATCCATGGTATTTATATTAGACAAGAACACCACATTCTCCGAGTTTTGAGAGGGACAGACAACATCCTGAATTGCAGAAGCTTTTTATCTAGAGAATGTTGTAGATGTCTAATTTGTAATTTTGCGTGAGAGCAGATTAGCACAGATAAGAAGGCAATTTTGCACTTTATCAATATTGGCCAGAAAGGAAGAAATGAAGTGTGTTCTCTAGCTGTAAAATTATAGACTGCTACCCAGTGAATTAAAATCTCTGCTAGTTTGGGCTGCAAAATGACTTGTCCTCATAAGTAGTTCTGGATGAGTGACAATTGACAGTAGTAATAAATTCTTTCTTTTGCCATACACAAACCTGAATAGAAATAATTTATTCTGTTCAGGGAAAGAATTTTCTGAACTTTGGTTTATACTTTGAGAAATCTCCTGGTTTTCATACCATTAAGAAATAATTATGATTCAATAATCTTGTCTCTGCATCTTGTATTAATTCACAGTAAAATAATTTGGAGGCCAATAAGTAATATCCCTTTTTCATTTGCATCATGTTAATTTGGAAAATATTAGAGGACAGAAATTTAAAACCCCCTTAGATTAGGCATTTGGTAAAGCATGAGGGATAGATTTTTAAAAATTATTCTTTTCCTGTGTGCACTGCAATTCCGATGCTTAAAGAACAGGCAGGTTCTGTCAGGGACAGGCATGACTTGCAGGTAGATAACAGTGAGGCAGAGTTGTGACTCTGCTAGACAGGGTTTGGTACTGAAGAGTGACATGAATGGGACATTTGGCTTCAAATCTCCAATTCTAAATTACTTATATTCTTACAATGAAATATCCATCAGTCTAAAATCAAAATCTAATTTGTAAGCTATTGATGAAAAATAACATAGAAAAGAGTTAAGTTACTGTAGCAGCTACACCAAGGAAGATAATGCATTCCCACTGTGCTGGTGTGAGATAGGAAATGCTTTTCCATTCTTTGCTCTTGTGTTGTCTGGATATGTATCAGGAAGGAAGCCCTGAAGTTGCATGAGTTGCCTTGCCAAAGAGAAGTGTAAAAGAGGAAAGGTGATCCCTTCCATTCTTCCATTTTAAATGCACAGTATCTCTTCAGGAAATCTAGAGGTGCTTCCATGGTGGCCTGTCCTACCCACCTCTATTTCTTTTCTTCTGTGCTGGGGAAGCCCAGTGTTCTTACTGATCCTGCCCAGGTACAGATTTCTGAGTATTTCTACTGTCGATAATGTGGACTGCAGTTGCTCCTAGTCTGAATGGCCTCTTGTTCCCACACACATTAACCCTCTGAGATGGAAGTGGGATTTTCTTGGGACTGTTCTTTTTAGGGTCTACCTTCCTGAAGGTAGCAACACAAAAGGGAATAGATGTTGTTACTTTCTACCCTCTGCACTCCCCTAGTGCTCTCTGAGCAGTTAGTTATTCAGTGTATCTCTGTGTGCTTTTCTGTTGTCAGAGCATTTTACATACCCACTTCATGAAAGCATAACCTGGGCTGCTATAACACAGTCCTTACTATTTTATTTCATCAAGGATCAGTGGTGCAGAATCCCTTGTAAACAGGCATTATGTGAGATTCACTTCCAGTCTCCACAGATAATTTTATATGTAGCCTGTGTTGACTCATTCACTCATTCTGTTACGTTCATAGGGATATTTGTGTGTCCTTTAACACAGACATATAAATTGAGTGGGTTTGAGTATTGAGAGCACATTCCCCAGCGTTTGATGTGGAAGCATTATAGTCTGCAGAGATTTCAGCCATAGTGCCTTCTTTTGGAGGTCTGTCATATCTTTCTACATGAGAAAATCAAACTGCTTCTTTATTCAGCATGATGACAGCAGGAACTACCAGTAGCTGGATAGTGACTACAATAGGTGATGCTTTTCTCCTCTCTGATATGAACATTGGGTGAAACAGTTTCTTAGGGGGCAAGTGGATCCTCTCTATAGGTAAAAGACAATCACATCAACCTGGGTTCCTAGTACAGTGATGCCTGGCAACAATTCAGTTTAAATCTCTGAAGCATTAATGGAATCAATCATTCAACCATACAGAGAATTGCCATTTGTGAAAAAGTGCCTATTCAATCTGAAAGATTTCTAACCTTATATAATTTGCACTTGGCCCAGATCAAAAATGGAATAAGACCTTGTAGAAAGCATCCTGCCAGCAGCCCACTGTTTGTGATGTGAAAAGTCCAGACTGAGCAGGTTTCCTAGCAAATGGAAATTTGGCTTGGAAGGTGTACATCTTGATATGGCTGTAGGTCACAGAAAAGTATATAGCAGTCACGTGGTTCTAGCAAGATGCTCAAGTTAAAAAAATCAGTGCTTCAGCTTTATCTATAAAGTGTTTAAAGGCTAGTCCCATACTGAACATATTCCAGCATGCTAATCTCTGCAAGAGTGATAAGGGTTGCATGCAAAGACAGAACTTGCAATGCTGAAGAGGGATGCAGCCCATCAAATGATGAGGTTACTGCTATGTTATGTTCATCAACAAACATCTGTGAGTCAACATTGCTAAAAAGTAGCACAAAATCACAGAAATGAAACCACTGTATAGCCCCCTGCTTTCAGAGAGCCTGATGCTACTTTTGGGTAAAAGTCCGTGACATTTACTGCAGAACTAGGGGTATTGGCAAGCTCAGTCATATTAATGACTTCTTGCCTATCTTTTTCTGAATATTGACTTCTCAATTTTCTTTTTTATGTAGTTGTCAATAAATATTTCTTTATCATGTTTAACTGCTTGTTGAGCACCAGGTAGTCATCTTTTAATCCCTTAGTAAACATATGTTATGCCATGTAAGATTCGATTCTTTAATGAAATCATTTGAGAACACTGGTTTGAAGATGCTCAGAAGAACAAATTTGATTATAATCCTTATCATCTTCTGCCTTCCTTGTAATTGCTATATTTTACAAAAATCCTCTGGAAATCTGAGGAAAATCTGTCTATCAGTGTCAGGTTCACTTTTGATTTCCCTGCCTGGTACTCTTGCTCCCATATTGCAAAATGTATATAAATACATTATGTACATACCTGTAAAACAAACTCATTTTTTCTCATCTTCCTTTCTGAGACTTTACCTCACCTCAGCTACAGCTGCACTCTAGGAATAATATATATTAGTCAATTGCTGCAGTTGAATCAGCAGGGAGAGTATATATCTGTGTTTAGAGGTGTGTTGGAATAGTGAATTTATATTTCTTTGTTGACAGAGTGGCAAATTAAAAGGTGTGGAGAAAATGAAATTCAGAACATACAGCAATGTTAATGTAGGCTTGGTTTGAAAAACTAAGCTATCTGAATGTCCCTTCGAGTGCCATAATTAATAGCAGCTTACATTTATATAGCACTTTTCATCCTGAAGCACTTTCATGCATATATGCGATACATGCAGGAATTATTAGACATCTCTGGAATGAAGAGATAGTTGAGGGCCGTCCTGGAGCACATAGAAGATATTTTAATTCCATAATTTCATCCCTAATAAAAAAAGGCTGTGACATTTTTGACTTAAAGGGAGTGCTTTTGAAAACCCGCTGCTTAATGGAGGCTCAAATCGTAAGGTTTTTGTTAATGTTTATTTTATTTTTTATAGTTTATAAGTCAGCAGGGGGGAATCTCAGCCAAATATCAGTGCACAATACACCATTCTTCATTCTGCAAAGAACAAAGGGCTGAGTAAATATTGCAATAAAAATTCAGGCTTATGTTTCCATGAAAACTCAAATAGTATTTAGCCCACAAGGTCAGAGAAAATGGGTGTCTGCAGTATATCTTTCTCTTTGTGTTGGCTAATGAGACTGGCAAACCTAACAGGAAAAAGAGGGGAGGAGAACAAAACTTACTATGCCAAGAAGACATGTCTAGTGGTAAATACAGAGTGCTTGTATTGTTAAAAAACTTTTCTAGCCCATAAGGCCCAACAGTTAAGGTTTGAAAGCTGTAAGAACACAGGACTAAAAGGACAACTGTTACTGAGTTTTTGTGTCTCTAGACACAATTTTTCCTCCAGTCTTCCCTGTATACAAGAAACAACATACTTGCCATCACCTTCAACCAGTTAGATTTTTCAACAGGAAAGCGGAAGCCTGAAAATCAGGCACAGGAAGAGAGGAGGAGAGGGAAAAAGAGAGATTCTATCTCCCTTGCTAGGGCCCCACAAGGACGTGGAACATACTAGATGAGATACTCAGATGACTCTGTTAATGGCATTTATTCATTACTAATTTCAATTAAAATCTGTAAGGCTCTGTTTACTTTTGGAACAGCTTCTGGCATTTACCAAGCCTGCAAGGTTATTATACAAAACCCACAGTGAAACATCATGCTGGCAGCAGTGTTGCATATCCCACCTCTTTCAGACAGAATCATAAACCAAGCTCCAAAGAAAAAGCCATTAAAATAATATGTATTTTTGTGACTGTCACAGTTTAGGGTCAGGGAGGCCCCTTAGACTAATTACAGACTCTCTCTGTTAACTCCCCTCCCTTCCCACAGAGGAAGAGAAAGAAAATAAGGGAGGGAGACTTAGTGATTAGCAAAGGAAACCAGAACAGTGTTAAAGAAAATGAATAACAATGGAATATATACAAATACATACAAAAGCAATATTGAGCCCAACCTCCTTATGGTAATAACATCACTGTCACCACTGATGCTGTGGAGCAGGCACCAGGGGAGTCCCAGCCTGGGCCCCGCAGCAGATGGGAGCTGTGTTCCAGTACTGGATTCAGAAACACACTGACTGGGATCGAAGGCTGAACAGACAGAGTCCTCCTGGGATGCTCTGAGGAAGGAACTGAAAGAGGACCAGAGCCAAGCTGAGCAAAGGTGGCAAAGCAGGCCAAGAGGGGAGAGGAGCCCGGCAGCCCCCAGATCTCTGGGCTGCACACCAACCCTTGGTAGTATCTCTAACCATGGGGTGTTCTCACTGCCAGCAGCAGACACTGCCTGTGCAAACAGGCTGCTGACTTCAGACAGTGCAGTTAGAAGAACTGAGCTGAAAAGTAATATCACTGAACAGAATCAGTTCTGTTCTCATTCAAACCAGTACAGTGACTTTTCAGACTCTGTATGTTCTCAGATAAACATTTGTTTGCACAAGGAACTATTAGTGAAAAAATCAGATCTATCAAAACAGTTGATAATCTCAGGAATTCACAAAGCTGTACAAGTGCCCTGGTTTTTAGATGGTGATAACAGTCTTGCAGATCTACTCTTCCTCTTTTTTCTTACATGGGACCAGAAAAAACTTAAAGCAACACAGATTATTTCTAGGAGAATGATGAAAGGGAATGATTTATTGTGGCAAAAACTCTTGCCTTGACCTTGTCTTCGCTGAAGTTTTAGCCTGCTGTTCTTTTGCCTTCACTTAGGCCTTTTTTGTGTTGATAATCTAAGTAGTGGACTTCCACTTCTCTCTAACCTTGTGATAGAAAAATTTTCATTATAAAGTTTCAGGATCTGTTTTTCAATTGAAACCTTTGTGTTGATGATTGTTGTACTCTTTCCAAAGTAGTTTTTGGCAACCTTCTTGAAGTTTGGCAGCCTTTTTTTTTTTTTTTTTTAAATATAATCTGAAAACCAAATGATTTTGTTCTTCAGGCTTTTTTTATTCCCCTCTCCTGGGTTCTGTTTAATTACATTATTCATCTCAGTACAAGCCATAACAGAAGATCTCTGATCTTTTAAGAGTAAACAACAACCAAGAGGGAAGTGTCTTATGCATGCACAGATCAATGTATGTGTTAATCTGCAGCTAGCTATTTTATCATTTGTGAGCAGAAATACCTGGAAGTGCAGTCATAATGAAGATCAAGTGAGAAGAGTTTTCCTGTGCCAGAGAAATCACAGTATATAGAAAATATACTCAGATTGATCCTTTAAATTGCCATAAATTCCATTACATTTCAGGGAAGATAATGACATCATGAAATTGGGTTAGATATAGCACTGGAAGAGATAGTGATCTTATCACTGGAGCCTGAATGGTTTTATTTGAACTCATTTATCATTCTCATTAAAATTGCTGTAATAAGAAAAAAGCTCTGGTCTATTTATAATCTTTCTTGTCTGTAGCATGCGGCATGTTAGGAAGAAAGCAGGAAAGCACTATACTGCATCAGTTTTCAGTGTTGCTTGCTCCCTGAAATAAGAAGGGAAGAGTGATGGGCACTGCAGTGAATGTATGTTATAGATCTGCGTGCAGCACGGTTCATGCATCCAAAGCGGGTGGCTTTAGCCCTGAGAAGATGAAATGCTGGAGCATGGATAGATAACTGACAAAATGTAGGGTTAAATATGTGATTATATGAAATTGCAATCTGTCTTCCCTTGTTACATTTCCTGAGAGTTTCATGTTGTTGTGAAAAGTATGAATTAGAAAGCACTGGAGGATGAAGCCTCTCCTTCAGAGACTGAAGATCCTTCAGAGAGAAAGTAAAGTTTCAAATTCTGTCCACCTGGAGACAAGCCAGTTACACAGCACAACCTTCACAGCTTGCTTTATTATTCAAATATGTCCAGCTTCAAGTTCAGCATAACCAATTGCAATATTATGCATGTAGGAGCTGCAAATACAGGTCAGATTGTCTGACAGAGGGACTGTGCTCAAGACAGTACTGCCTCTGGAAAGGACTTTCAGGCTGTACTGGGTAATCAACCTGTGCAAAGCTCTGGGCATGAGAACACCCATGTTGAGAGGGTTTATGAGGAAGAAAGTTTCCTTTGGGAATTAGGAAATTATATAAGATGCGTGTATGACAGTGGAATTACTGTTGGTCTATTATGTCCATCTCTGTTGTCCGGAAGGATGCAAAAGTTGCTTTGGTGAAACCTAAAAGAGCACAATTTGTCAAAGAGGGCTAAAGGATGGACTGGTCACATCTGTGTATTACATGGGGAATTACTAGCTGATTGTAAGTGCATGATCTAATGTCTAGAAGTTGATATCAGACAAAACTCGGGTAGAAATTATGCTCACATTGATGAGTTTATAAACTTAAAACAGCTATTGTAAGACCTTATTCAAAAATGTGTGCTTTTTCTAGTGATTTGTGATCTTCAGTGAGTCAATGATCTTTTTGAAAATATAAATTTCTTTCTTATCTGGAAATTAGCATAAGGGACAGTTTTATGTCATGTTATGCAGGAACTTAGAGTATTTGAGTGCTGGTAGGTGGTCCCTCTTGTCTTCAAAATAATCTCTCATTAAGTTTACTATACCTGCAAGGACCAATTGTATGTGTGAGATGGTATAATGTCATCATATAAAGTCAGTGCTTGTACTGGCATTAAGGACTGGTGAGAGTTCTTTGTGCCCAGAATGGACATCTACCTATTTAAAGCCCAATGAAAATCTAGCAGTGCCTTTTCACATCACGCCACCGAGTAGCTATCCAATAGTGTGCCTAAGAACAAGTGAATAAAAGTTTTTCTGTTAAGTGCTCAGAGTACTTGGGGAATTTGGCACAAAATGTCATATGTGTTATAAAGACAAGTAGACTGGAACATAAGAGGATACTATTTTAGGCCACAAGGTAATAGTAACAGTAGGAACATGAGGAACAGAGCCCCAGGAACATGACTCCAAGTCATTCAGTCATCCCAGATAAAAACTTTAAGCCAGTTGCATATTTCTTGAACATGACTTTCTCCAGGTTAAGAGAGTTTCCAGGTCCTGAGAAATCCATCTTTGCTGGAGGATACCTCAGAATTCAATATATGCCCTCCTACATGCCTTGAGTTACCTAGTGCCTTCTATGGATGTGCATCTCAATGTCAATACAATGTTGCTCTGCTTTGGAAGAGTTCTGCAAGGGATGATTATCTGTATGATTTCATCTAAATATAATGCAAATAGCTGTTTAAAATACTGTGAAGAATTGTAATAGAAAATATTTTACCTTGCACATTTATAATTCTATTCTGTCAAAAAGGGTTCATGTATGTGCATATAAGTGAAGGAGAAAATTTGCTGGTACCATGGCAACAATCTCTCCTCATTTTATAGAGTGAAATCTTGTAGCTTTTTTTCATTGTCATAGAGTAATTTAATGTCTTTTTTTTTTTTTTTTTTTTTTTTTTGTCCACGTTTTTTTTTTTTTTTTGTCATGAGACCAGTAGATTCTTTAGGCTGATTCTGCTCACCCCACTGTCTGCCCTCTCTCTCAGTCAACATCTGTTTCCTTCATGTACATCACGTAGCCCTGGACTGTTTGAAAGGCCTGTTTAAAAGATAGACTTCAATGAAAGTGTTCAAAACAACTGAATTGCATCTGCCTCATATACATGAATATTGATTTTTGAATTTCCACTTAGGATAATTAAGATATTAAACTCCACAGAAAAAAATAGCAGAGGAGAGATAAAGGCTAAACTTAGCTCTTGGTTGTTGGAAGTCAAAGGTCGAGTGCAGATAAAATGACTTTATAGTGTATGGTGTTCCTGTCATACTCATTATTCAGAGAGAGAACCCAACTTCCAGCTCCAAACAAGTTGGGACAAATGTAAAATCTGGTGATAGTACCAGTTCCAAAAGATACATTACTAGTTTTAATTTCCAGTATAATTAGCTGCTCTGCTACATTTGCAGCACTTGGTGAGCTGATGGTACAGGGAGAGGATGGGATGGCTGGAAAAGGATATTGTAGCTTTGCTGGGAGAGGCTTATACAGAATTGATTTAGACTGTGTAAGTGAGGACTCCACTTGGTCATGGAGATGTATAAAGCTTAAAATTTCTTAAAATATCCCCTTATTCTTGCCAGTAAATTTGAAGTGGGAGAGAATGAGTGTAATATGGGGAGAAAGACTTTTGGAATCGTTGAAGCACAGAAAACAGATGCTGAGAAATCAGCCAGCCTCATAAAAATTTCCACAGTTTATGATGAATCCTGCCTGGTTTAAAAACAAACAAACAAACAAACATAAAGATAAAAATATTTCCCCTGCAAATTATACACTACATGAATTTCTTTGAGCAAAGGCCTTAAAATTTGGTACGGATTATAACCCAATCCTTCTGTACATTGTGGCTGAAGGCAGGCATATGTGTTTCAGAGCCACTGTGTCCTGGGCACAGGAAAGGATACAGCACTGAGACACCAGGAAACTTTCCACTTGGAGAGTAATGAAATTGTTTTCTAATTAGAGCTGAAAACCTCGCTCCAAAAGGGTCATTACTTATGGTGGAAGTCACCCGTGTGTAAAGGACTGGTGCACTAGGGAAGTCCCAATGCAAAGCTTTAATGGGATTTAAGTTGTCGTATAGATCTTGTGAATTTTCCGGTAAACAGATCGAGCATCCATAGCTCAACTCCAGTGTTGGAGAAGGAACCAAAGTGATTGAACAGAATAAGATAATGCATTCTCAGCTATTGTTCCTGATTTTCAAGTGTAGCCTTGTACAAATAAGATAACAGCCAGATATTGGCTTGAGGCCATTACCAATAATGCCTTTGTCAGAGAGAGTATCTGTATCACATTATGATGAAATATTCACATTTTCAATTTCAAATACTAATTTTTTCCCATACATCATTGAATTTAGGAAACAATGCTGTAAATCAGCATCATATGTCTGTGGAAATGATAATCCAGTATTTCTCCATTTGTAAATTACTCTGTTTGGATTAAGACCTGTGCTTTCCAAATGCCTGTGACAAGACACTAATTAATAGATTGAATGCTTCTTATAAAGCATTGAATGCTACTTAATAAAGTTTTAAAAAATATAATTATTATATTTATAGTCTTCTACTGCATCAGGCTTTATCTTGATTAAAATTCTTCTTGAGGGAAGAAACTGAATAGTTTTTAATTATCTTGAGTTGTGGCTAGTACCAAGAGAATAATTTGTAACAGTAACTCACAAACAAAGCTTTGGCTAAGGGTTGGGATGTTGACTTTGTTGCTTCTTTCACTATGACCTGCTTATGTTGCTTTATTTCAGGAAGTACAACTTGTTTTGATTTCTCCTTCATTTATAGTAGTGACTTTTCTATGTTGATAAAGGTGTCAAAGAACAGATATATTTTTCTTCAGATTTGTCATTAGCATTCAATTTTTGCTATCTTCAAGTAAAAAGGGAGATGCTACCCAATGGTTGGAGTTCTGTTCTGAGAATGGTGACTGTACAGATCTAGCTTGTGTGCAGGCATTTAAGTGAAGTTATTTAAGACAAAATTTTAAAATGTCTTCTGTTGTTGGGTACATAACAAGACATTTATAGGATTAACAGTATTTTGAAGATATTAATAATATCTTAATTTGCTATTCTTTACTGTGGCTGTCTGTGTCAGGAACTGATGGAGCCTGCAGGCAGCAGCCCTGGAGGGTGGAGGAGCTAATGTCTGTGCTTTATGAATCTCCAGAGGTTTTACTTCATGGTAATCTAATTCTGGGTCCTGTGGAAGGAAAGCATCTAAGTAGTTCAGTCTTGCTGGGTGTCCCTGAGTACACCTTTGGTTTATTTCCACCTGAAGAAGGAACAGTTCATGCAGTCCAGAACCACACTGCTGTGAGAATGGAAGAGCAGTAAATGGGGATGTTTAACAGGTTGACATTTTTTTTTGGCATATAGTCCTTTATTGGGTCATGGAGATGTAAAGTATTCAACCCTAGGGACCTTGGTGCTCGGTAAGTACCATACACTGGTAGTTTTCAGTGTCTTAAAGGGGGTCTGTTGGTGCCAGTTATTGCAAAAGCACTCCAGATTGCACCCAAGGCATGAGGGATGCATTTTGAAGATATGAGTCTAAACACCAGGAGACAGAAGTGCTTCCTACAAAAAAAGAATTTTGTTCAGCAAAATACTGTAGCTTTAAGCAGCATCATTCTGTCTTCAGAAAGCATGTGAGTAGAATTCCCTATTTTTTATTGTTAGTAACAAGTGATTGCATCAGACATTTACCAGACCAACATAATTTAAATGAATGATGCATCTAGTTTAATGCATCCTTCATCTCAAAGTAAACCTGCAGCCTTCTTAATCAGCCAAAGATTATGGCTACCCCAGGGTTATTTTGAGTAGATGTTTATGGTTTGTGAATGCACTGTACCAACTAATCAATGAGCACAAATGTGGTGCTGTATATATATTGGAAAAAATAATATAAAAAAGGCAGCTAAACCCATGACTAGTATTTGCAAGTAATCCCATTCAAGAATATACAAACAAATCTCAAATCTCAGTTTTCCTATATAGTTGCAATTAGCACAGTCATGGCAGATGTATAAAACTGAATTGTGGCTCTGAATTACCATAAGGATGGGGGAAAAAAGGGCATATAAAGTAGAAGCAACATAAGGAATGAAAATAAGGGGAAAATAAGGAAGTTGCATGGGGATATAGAAGAGAATTTAGGGAACTATGTTTGATAATGAGTTAAAATAAAGCTAATCTTAATAATGAAACAAGGTTACTGAGAAAACTGGCTTGCTCACTTCCAGTGCATTTGCATTAGGGTAAGAAAGAGAGGGAGCAGTGAAAAACTTTTCATTAGTAAAATAATCTGATAAAATAGGTGAGTGAATTACAGAATACCCTTGTGTTAATGATAGAAAAAGTTGTCTAGAGGTATAAAATGAGCCTAACACAGATAACACGACAAATGCTGAATGGGTAAATCTTTAAATCTCTAGTGTGGTTTGTTGAGATGAATAGGATACTACTCAGGTATAAAAAGCAGTTTGGATTGAGCATGTGCCCAAAATACAGATCAGATAGGAAAAAGTACAGCTGGAAGTCTGTAGTGCTAATTTACCCACAGAGGTGAGCTACCAGTAAGCATTAGTTCTCTTGGTAATGTTTAATTATTTTTGATGAATAAAAACTCACTGTCTATATAAGTAGCAGAATGTAAATATTTTTTCAGCTAGGTAGCTTGAGTCAAAGTTGTAATTACTGTACTTGAAGCTCACACTGAAAGTTTTGGATTAGAATGTATTTCTATTTCAGTAATCTCTGCAAACATCAAACTAGCTAAGTGTACTATCCACAGTATTTCAGTGGAACATTCCCAGTGTCCACACTTCCTCACAGGAGTTGTCATATTGTGTTTGTTGTGTAAAACTTAAAAAAATAATTGTTTGCCTCATGATTTAATTCTTAATATGAAGAAGCTCAGAGCATAGGCATTGATTTTATAATTTTTGAATTTTTTACTTATGTGATCTTTGTTTAAGTAATAGAGGATGTCTAAAAAAAGGGGAGTTCTTTTGTCTATATTCATTATTATTATTGAACTTATGGTATCATATTATTCAGTATAGGGACACATGAAAGGGATACTACTTTGTCTTGAGAGGTTGGATATTGGGATTTATTTCTAGGTTCAGTAAATGCTATTACATTATCAACTTCATGCATGCCATTCCTCATGAGAAAATATATAATACCTTTTATTGCTGTGAGACACTCAGAGTGCTCCAAAGTATGATGCATTGTGCCAATGTGTAATACTTTTATTACTTAAAGTGTAGGAAATGTTGTATCAAAAGAAAATCTACACTGTTTCTTTGATGTTACTTTATAGCAATAATCACAAATAGTCCAGTACAGGTTCTTTCTACCTAAAGCAGAATGGAAATTAAACAAAGTGACAGCAAGACTTGAAAACAATCTCAGTTTTAAGTCTTTGTGCTCAGATATTAACAACATATCAAGCTGAGGAAAGCGAAGAACAAGGCCAAGAGAGTTCTGTATGTCTTTAATGACCATAAACTCCATTAAATTAAATAGAAGCATTATGTGGAGCTAGTTGTAGATAAAATCTAATTACTTTTGGCAATGTGCTCATATCAGTGAAAGGAAATATGAACACAAAGATAAGATGTAAAATATTGAAGTTGGTAGAATGTGGTGATCCTTTTGGGCAGCTCTAATGTTACTTTTATTTATGGTGGATTTCTGATGCTTTATAGAGATAGTACCTCAGAAATAAAGAAGTGCATTTGTTTTATCCATGGCACTTATGCTGCCTTACTGGTTATTAGAAAACTGTTTTCCCTTTTCTTCCTGACACCCATCAGAAGCCAAAAGAGAAACTGAAGCTGAATATTTTAAAGATCATGGCCCAGATTGCTACCTAATAGTGATGAAAGAAGCAATGGAAACCTGTTTTGTCCTTTGAGCACTTGTAACCTTTTGACACTTCTGGACATGTAGCTGCAGCCAAGGAGAAATTACGTGCATAGAAGTAGGGCAGGTAAATTGGATGGAGACCATCTGAGCTAGATCTAGAATGTGGCTTCCAGTATTAAAAAAAACCAAACCATATGGGAATGAAGTTTTCTCAAGTTCCGGAGAAGAAAATGAAAGAAAGGCTAAACCTTGTACTACCTTAAACCATCTATTCCTTCTTCAGACCTTGCAGAATTTATGATAGGGCAGAGAAGAGGTCTGTATTTGAAAACCAGAAAAGACTGTCTCTTTCTTTTTTTTTCCAATTGCTTTTATTAAATATCGTAGTGAGTAAGCCCAGTGGTATCAATAGTCATGGAAACAATTTTGGAATGACACAGAGCAAATCAAAAGCTTGCTCAAAGTACTGATTCTAAAAATTACGTTCTGCTCAGAGAATGGAAGCCTATGCATAAGTTATGTGATCTGTGAATAAACCATTTAGGCCAAGAATTTCTCATGAAATGTTCATGAATTGTGAGTAAACCAGAAAATAACATATAGACATTTGCTGGTAATTTTTGTGACCTTACAGGCTCTCATATGTCCGGGAGTTTGGCCTATGTCTTCTTGGTCTATATTTAGCCAAAGTATGTCATCTTGTACCAGAGAACTATGCCTTGTGGGAGCTTCACCTTCTCATACAGTTGAACTTACTCCAGTATCTGCTGAGATTTGGTCTTTCATCCTTCTGATTTTCTTTTTAGCAGTCTCAAGCACAGTGCCAAGAGTATTTAGTTTTCCCCACCACCATGCTACACACTGCTCCTGCTCAAACTTTTGCAACATATGGCCTTTAAGAATAAAATTCCTGTCTGATTTTTTTTTCCCTACACATGCTCATTACCTTCCACTTCTTGGTGCTGAAATGCTCAGTGTGCCCGTGCTTAAAGCCTGTTTAATCCAATCTAAATTTTATTGCCCTCCTGCTTTGTATTGATTATTCCCTTTCTTATTAGACTCATTATCAAATGCATTTGACCCCCATGCCTGCCCCTACCTTCTGATGGCTAACAGTTTCACTTGATAATGTTACCTACAAATGTGGTGGTCAGTATGAGTAGAAAGGAAAATATAAGTGGAGACTTTATAAGTATAATGGTAAAATAATTCATAATTAAGATTAAGAGATCTGGGTTATCTTTACTAAAGGAACATTCCTGCTGACTAAAAGAAATGAGTCTGTGATTGCTTCCAGCTCCACTCTGCAGACTTCATTAAGAGCCATCTCTCCATATTGTCATGTTATTTACTGTTTGAATCCTTGGCAGTTAGCAAGCTGCTTAAGGAGTCCATCCCTCCCAGGACTGGATACCTGGCTTTGTTAACACTGCCATGATTATTTTTCCTCTCTGCTTTCTTTTCTGAAATGGTAGAGAGGTTGGGTCTCTGCAGTCACCCGGGAGGGAACAGGGGAGCAGAGGGGGAGATAGTGTGTAAATGTTCTCACACTGTGATCATAGCTAATAAAGCTTCTGTCTGATCTGTCCTAAATTGTACTTGCATTATTATGCACTTGGGGTCCCCAGATTCTCCAACATAAAAAAGTGATGCTTTATGAATTACTATAGGAACTCTATTTATAGTGTTAGATGTATATTGGGGAAAATTTTGTAAGATACATAGCTCATGTTACTTCCATACAGAATTATTTCTTACTCCTAATTGCATTATTCATCTGTTAGTACAATCCAGGAAACCTAGTATAGAAATTAAGCTGGGAGACATTAGAAATTAAGCTATGAGACAATCGTTTTAATTTCCTTTGGAGACTTGTAATATGCTGAGCTCATAGGCAAGCAAGCCTTTGAGGGTTAGCCCACTGGACAAGAGTGGCATGGAACTATGGAGTACTTCCTTCTAGCCTAACTGCAGGCACTGCTACATCATCCTTAATACCACTGAATACTGGTTTCTTAATACCACCAATTTACATTTACATTGCCAGCAATAGCAGCAGCCCTTACAGTGTACACGTAGTCTCAGTCTATTTTGCCTCACCTTACCTAGCCATGATATGCCAGGCCATCACTTCTCCCAGTGTGCATCCTGTCTAGCTGTCAGACCCAAGGTGATATCATTTGGAGGAGTTGCACTATAAATTACAATAACTGTATACTTCCCTTGTCTCCTCTTAAATATGCTCTGTGTAACTGGAAGGTGCCACAACTCTTAGTAATGATACAGGCCAATACTGCAGAGGTCAAGAAAACTATTTGCTTATTGTGAAGTATAGCATGTGTAACCTAAGTCTGGAGACATGCCTGGGGAATGGAAACAAGCTAGGGAAGGAGAAATTAGTACAAATTTGAAAGAATCTTCAAAAGAGTCTTCAAAAGAGCTTTCAAAAGAGTCTTCAGTGGATGGAAAGTCTCCAAAAGTCAGTACCATTCAGCAGAATACAGACATCTCTTGAGCTCAGCAGAAACACTGAAAGGTATTAGGACTTTTTTTTTTTTTTTTTCCTAATCAGTTAGCTTTGTGTAATGGGCTTGAATTGACATTGGGGTAATTGAAGATGAATCAAATACATTTTCTGTCTTTTCACCAAAACAGTCCTTTGCCAAATCAAATGTGGATCTTGACCCATTTCCACTTGCTGGTTGCCATCTTCAGTCAATGCATTCGTGCCACTATTATTTCAATGAATGCCAAGCTGAGAATAACCGTGATATTCTGGAGCATGATTAAGGACTTTCTTTGACTTCCCTTGCCTTTAACTTCACTGGAATACTGGAAAAGTACCAAACCCAAGAGCTGAAACAGAGCTAACAAAGTCAGTAATGAATCACCATTTCCATCTCTATCAAATCTTAAGAATTAAGAATGACTGCTTGATTCCCTCTTCTAGAGAAAGTGCAGCATCAGAAGGACATTAATTCAAGATGGAAATTTGAAGAAGATATTTATATTTAAATAAATGTGTTCTGTAGGAGGGGAACATGAGGACATGGGTAATTTTCTTGCTGTGCAACAGCCTGAAAAATGTCATAATGCTTCATGTTAGCTAGCAGACGAGAGAGCTGTGTTATCCTGTTTACCTGTTACAGTACAAGCAATAGAACAGCATGTTTGAGTACATCTTATAGAATATGCCAAACTCTATTAACTTTAAGAAAACTGGTAACAAATAGATAAGGTTCTGACATCCATTCTGAATGTTAGAGGGTAAAGATACATAAAACATTTAACTCAGGCTTTCTTAAGCACTCAACACTTGGCAGCAGGTGCTTGCAAATGTGAATTTTATTTATTATGTATACTGGAGATTTTTTGTAAATCTTTAAAATTGCTGTTTATTGATATACTACAGATTCAAGCAGTAATTGCAAATAATATTTTTTTCCCTGAAGTCAGTCTCTTATAATATTGTCCAGGTTTGGTTTAGAACAATTGAAAAAGACTTTAATTAACAGATGCATAGAAAGTCCTGATTTTGTTTTTTAGTTTAAATGTGTACATCAGCAAGCATCATAATTGCTATAATAAGTCCAAGAAATTTTAATCAAATTCTAATAATTTTTTCTCATCTTTATCCCTATCAATTTTTTCATGCAAATATAAATGTGAGGAATGACAGACTTGACAATATTCCAGCATAACTTCAGAACAGGGAAACCTACAGGTGAACATATATTTACAGTGGAAATAAGTGTATTAGAACTTTCTGGTTCTTTCAGAAATTAATCATAATTTGATACTATGTGCTATGTACAGGTTTGGAAAACGCTCAGATTTACTTCAAAAGCTACATTTACCCTTGGAGCAGCAGTGCCATACCTGAAAGCCTTCTTTGTGTAACTTTCCCTGTAATTTATACAGTGGCCTTACTTCATACCTTGGCCACACTTCCAGAAAGCCCACCAGAGATCCTTTTGAAGTTCTACATTGATGAAGGAAGTCGCGACCATATTTTTAAAGAGAAGATGCTCAAAGACAATTGTAAAATCAGTCTTCCCGCTAGGTGGCAAAGAGAGACAGGGATTTGCAGTGCATTTCTGCACATGAGAAAAAGAAGGTGAAAGGCAGCCCGCTATAGAACCAAGTTAAAAAAAAAATATATTGTGTTTTACTGGCCTAGCCTTTTGGATTGAGACAGAGTTTTGGTAAGTGTGATTTTGAAAGACTGTAGGAGAAGATTGATTAAGGCAGTTTAGACGAGGGAAGAAAACTCTCTGTGTGTAAGGAAAATGATCTAATTACAGTCTTGAAAGTTGTTTAATTCTCCAACTAATTTCTTACAAATTGTGATATTCAGTGTAGAGGACCATGGTCGTGTGGTCGGCTCAGCTGAACTGCTGCAGCAGTAAGCTTTTTAAATAAGGAATATCTTTAATGAAGAAATTCCACTACAGGGAAAATTCCACACTACAGAATATTGGAAATATGAGCTACCTGTACCACAGTTATTGAGCTATCATAGAAATCCATTGCTGCAGGTAAAGCCATATATAATCCATGCATTTACAGCCCACACCTGCAAGGCATTTCCTTCACCTTGTAAGGTCATACCCCAAGAAAGTGAAGTAGAAGCTTTCATAATGAAAACAATTCAAGATTTTTAGGGGATTCTTTTCCTTCTTTTTTTAGTTATTTTTTTTCTATACCAGCTGAAGGTTAAGCTAAGGCTTCTGTGGATTTGGATGTAAGGTGATTGTGACTAATATTTATTATAAACCAGCAGCTATATCGAGCTGTTAAAATTTGTTGTCAGCATTCTTTTTGTTGCACTGTCAAAATAAATCCTTTTCGGGTTTATAAAGAATTGTAACTTTCCCTTGGAATGAAAAGAATGAAAGTTTCAGTTGTGAAATGTAAATAAAGCTATTGATATTGTTAATACGATTTTTTTTTTTCAAAATTCAGCTTGTGTTTTGGATATTCTTCCTCTTTGTAAGGTAAAAGTGAAGCTCAAGGAACTTTATTATAGGAAATAGAACAAACCCCTTATATTTGGGTTCTCTGTACTTTTTGTTAAGAAATTCTTTTTTGCTTGTTTTGAAGAGCTCTAATATCTCAATACATTATGATAGAGACTTGAATTTTGGAACTTGAAATAATCCTGAGCAATAGCCTTCCCCCCACACTCCCCTGACTTCTTATGAGAAATTTTGAAGTAGTAAAAAGTTTTTGGACCTCATAAATTTAAGAATATTAGGTTCATATTTATGAACTTATTACATAGAAAATGGCAACAGAACTTGGTGGGAACAGATCATAGCGAAAGAGAAAATGAGTCTTAAAAGGAGACCTTCTTTCCAGTGAAAAGAGACAGTGAAGTTTGTTTTATGTCCTTTATGGTGTCTAATAGGAATAGCTAGTTTTTCTCACTATCTATTGAGGGACTTTCTGTGCTAGAAAGTTTTAAAAAAGTGTATTTGATGAGAACCTTCGAAGAGCAAAGATAAAACTACTTTTTTTTTTTTTTACTTCTAGATAAAGGTTGATAGTTCAAGTGTGAGGAGGCTAGTAACAAGAATGGAAGAGAGGGGGGAACAAAAAACTATGGAGATGAAGAATACGGAGGATGGCAGTAAGCCATGAACGCTAAGCTATCTAAGTCACAAGGTCTACATATAACTTTTTAGATAGATATGAGGAATTTGATATTGATGTATCTGAAGTGTCAGAAAGCCTTAAGGATACTCAGGCAAGTCAAGGTTGATTTGATGGGAATGGAAGAGCTGCAATTAGAAATAAATAAGGAAAGTAAGTAGCAAAGGTGAGAAGCTTCAGCATTTGACACACAAGAAAATGAAGCAGGATTATAGAACGTGTGCATGGAAGATGGGGAAGAAACTACTTTTACAACTGTTGAGGAAAAAAATGTAAATGTTCATTTGATAGAAACAGTATGGGATGTAAAATTCAAGGACAAAATTTCACTGTTCTTGAAGAAATTGCTGAAAAACTCTCCTATATATTATGCAGAATTAACACAATCACTTCAATCTTGTTGTGACAGAGAAAATGTGGTTTATTGTAAAGAGGATTGTTTTGAAAAGGTAGTCTCAGTTTTCCTGCTAGGTAAGAGAGAAAATATTCTCTTGGCTTCCCACTGCTGTTTGAGTATCCAACAGAAGTGAACTAAAGAGAAAACCTAAAATACCAAGAATAAAGTGTATGTTAAAACACACTGTTCTGTATAAAATGCAACAGGTTTTGGTATTGGTGGTTGTTGTTGTTGCTGTTGTTGTTGAGTAACAATGTGCATCATCTAACTGGATTCCTCAGTATTAAATTCAGTAGATTTTTTTTTTCAAAAATATGAAAATATGAACTTCATTCACACTCGAAATCTTCTTATATCTGGGAAATTTTCTCTTTTTTTTCCATTTAAAATCAAATTTGTTACTTACTTTACAGGCTCTTTCGCCTGCTTTCTTGTAGTTTGGTATCTCATTGATGAGCACTTTGTTGAAACGTCAGTCAAGAGCTGGAGGAAAACCACAGTTCTCTATAACAAGTTTTTTCAGTAGAGAAATTTAAAATGCACAGACTATTCTCCATACTCTTCTGATGAGGAGATAATTTGAAGAAGTCCAGAAGGATACTTAGAAGCATGGCTCTGGAATTTCAGATATACTCTGAATGCTAATTTCTCCTAAGGATGCAGCAGCTCTTTGGAGAGCCAAATATTCAGGCCAACAGAGTCAATATGGCAGTACCCTTTATCTAGAGGATAAGTAAGGTCCGAATTTTTGACTGAATGAATATTTACAGAAGCCCACTGAAACTGCATTCAAATTGGACTTTACACTTCATTTAAACAAAGTTAATTGAACTGTGTTTTAAAGTAGGTAGGCAAAGATAAAAGATAACTTCCAGATTGCCAAAGGGTAAAGCTAAGGAAAGCTAAGCATGCCTCGTTTGTGAGCTTAAGTGAATAATTACTGAAAGACACCCAATTGTTATTTTTTCCTCCAATTTGTTTTATCACATGAGTAGAACCATAGCCTACTCTTAAAAGCTACTAGAATGTTCTAAAACTTTTCTCTGAAAATGTTGATTTGACAAAGTCCACTGATATAGCTCCAGGTAACGTATGGTATTGCAGACCTGCTGGTCTGGATTGAATTTTTGAAGAGCAATAAAATAATAGAGAATCCCCCCAGAGTGTTGTTTCTGTGCAATACCTATGTGCTGCTTAAACATCCATACTCATCTTATGGTGGAGCTGTGGCTGTGAAACTCAAACTGATCTCCATGGTACAAAATCTAAATACGGCTGTAAAAGTCCAACTGATGGCACAAATTCTAAATATGGCTACAGACAATATCTATATATTATTATACATTTATTGATAAATATTCATATTTTGAAATAGTGCTAATATGGTTTCCCTTACGAGAACAGCTACATGAATTAAACATCTTAAAACCTAACCTTTATCAAGTGAGTTTTAGAACAGCTAGCAGAAGAACTTTCTGGATCCTTAATACTGATTTTTCTATACATAATGAGAAAATACAGACATTTCAAGCATTGGAATCAAGACAGTATCATGCCAGTTTTGTTTGTTTAAGTTAAACGACAACCATCTCACAATGTGATCTCTGGTAAAATAATGGGTGGACTAACACAGGACTCTTTTTATAAAGACTTAAAAGACAGTAATATAATTAAAGCACAGAAATTGGTATGAAAAGACTTTTCAGTCAGGCAGAAAAGTCCAGGAAAAAAAAAAGGGTAAAAGTCAAGAGAGAGAATTCTGAGAATGTTATTCTGTGTATGTTTTAAATGGTGAAGATATTGAACAATAGGAGCAGTTTACAGCGAGTTCTGTAGTTTTTTCATCACTAAGAAATAGTAAAATCAAGACAGGATATATTTATTAAAGAAAATGTCTTGTTCAAAATGTTGGACTGTGAAGCTGGAATTAGTGTATGAAAATCATCTAGTGTCAAACAGGCGGCTGGCGTACACAGTTAAAATGGGTTTATCTAGACTTAAAAGGCTGTAATGTGTGAAAGAGAAGCACTGCAATACCTAACTGTGAACTCCGTGAATCAATCCCCTTTGTACTCAGATTTATATATATAAATAGTAAGCAACAGTTCTCTCTTCAGCCTCTCATTAATTTATTTTCATGACAATTCTTTTATGTTGGACTGAGTTAAATGGTGAAAGTCTGTGTTTGAAGAGAAATGTTCAAAATGTGTGTATGTTAAAAAAAAAATAGTAGTCTGATGGTCTGTGACTTTTTATGTTTAGTTTGCAGTGAGAATCCAACTTTCTGTTATGGTTGGTACTGAATCAGTGATTTTGTAGAGAGCAGATTCTGTCAAAAATTGCAATTTCAGATTGGACTGCAAAATTACTGTTTGTAATAGTGCAAGAAGTAAAATGAGGACAGGCTGACTTTGAGATCTTGGGGATTCGGCATCCTAGAGATGACATTTAGAAAAATCATCTGTTTTGCAATCCTTTAGCGTCCCTGGGGCACAAACGAGACACAGAGCTCTATGAAGTAATTTCTGACAGTGCTTTTCTTACTTGAAACATACTTTAAAGTTTAAACTTTGCTTTGTGTTGCTGTTGAAGTACTACTGCCGTTCAAATGATGCTAAGCTGTTTACTGTCAGCAATATTCAAAGGCAAAGTGATGCCAGTGTCTCCCACATGTGCTTGGGCATTCTTCAGCCCCGTCAGTCCTGAGCAGCCCGGCACTTTCTTCATCCCTAAGCCTTGCTGGGTTTTTAAAACCAGGCATTTCAGTGCCGACCACAGCCATAGAAAACACTTGATGAAGCTGTTGGAAAAGCTCTGCTCAAAGCATGCCTGGAAGTCACAGGATAGGAGCATTCCTACTGCATGTGGTAGACCCAATATGATTCCCCTTTGCCCAGGTGGATTGTAGCCTGTATCTCCAGTCACCCAAGAGAGTGCCCACCCTCTTGCAGCATAGGATGTTCTGGTTTCTTCTCAGTCTCATGACTGTTCATATTACTGGCTTGTGAGTCTCACTTTATTTTCTTATAGACTAACACAAGTCAAGTGCCCTTCCTGAATTTAAGAAAAAGAAAGAGAGCTCACATCAATATATGTCCTTAAATGCTAGAGCTGATTTATGCCCAACACAGTTGTAAACAGTGCATGCAGGGCTGCAGGTGTCAGTTTCTGGTCATCCTTGCACACCTGATGAGCTACAAAGTGTGGTGAATGTGCCTCATTGCACTTAGCTCAAGCCCCTAATTTTAAAGTCCTTGCTGTTTCTGTGTGTGGTGTAAGGAGGACTAAATACTTTACTCTTTCTTCTGGGTAAGTGTAGTGGTCATCCAAGCCCATGAGTCCTGGTGTGAACCTGGTCCTTTAACCTGCGTGTGGTTTCCTCTGATGAGCTGTTAAAAGTTGTGACCTGCCCTATAAATGCAGAGTGGATCATTTTGGAATAAACATCATAACAGACACATTATAACCAGCAGACCATAACAGTTGCATATAAAACATTATGGTATATCATGAAAACATTTACAGCTAATTAGTTTAAAGCAATAGACTGCCATAATTATCATCTACTAAATAATTAGTATTAATTACTTAGAGGATTAATTTAGTTTGCTTCTTAAGTACTTTGAAGATGCAAAGCAAAGAGTAACTGCATGACCTGTGTTCCTTACAACTGAATATAACATATTATCTAAAATATGTCCTTGTTTATGCAAACTTGTGTTTCATTAGGCTGGTATGTGGCACCATTATTGACTGGATCTATAAAGATACTGTTGCTATGCAGCCCATTCAGAAAAGCCTCCTTTCTCCAATCTGAGTGATCACAGATCTCCTATGGGGAGATCTAACACTCAAAGGAGAATTCAATTAAGATTCGTCATGTGTAGGAAGTGAAATTCATCCCTGTGAATTGATCTGTAATATATTTTTGTATGCGTGCTAGTAATAAGAATCTAATTAGTACATACTGAGAACAAAATTCAGCCCTAGAAGAATCAAGTATAACCAGTACAACAGTGCTGTTCAGAAACCCCCATAGCACTTGTGCCTCACAAAAGCCCCACATTAAATTCCTGATTTTCTAAAGTACCAAATGCCAAGAACTCTTAATGATCTTAGTGGGAGCAGTGGCTCTTTTTCAGGAGCTCTAAATCCAGGGTCCCTTTAAGCATGAGGGGCATAGACTCTGAATTTATTGAGAATGAAACAGAAATTTGGGTATGTGAGAAATCTATTGACTTGTCAGTTCTTTCTAGCAGGTAAACAAGGCTGTGTAGAAGTAAAATAACTACAACTTTATTTTGTATTTGCTGTATATATGAAAAAAGCAGTATGATGGGTAATGCTGAGTGTTAGACATCTGCAAATGTTTGTCTGTTGACCTATAATCCAAAAGCAGTAGTTTCCTGAAAATTAAAAATAATCTGACATCCCTGTCCACAAATGGAAAAAATATCTAATCAAATCCCATTGTACATGATGGCAAATTCATTACATTAATATTAAAGGATGATTAATGGAGTTATAAATCTCTAAAACCTAGAAACTATAAGGAAAATCCTGTGATAAATCTGTAACTTCAGTGGCATTGGCAGGCAGCATTATATCTGGACATTGCAACAGTCTCTTGATCAGTTTATTGTCAAGAGACAGAGGCCAAGTGCAGCATATTCTTAGACATGAAGGGTCAGCAGGTGACCTTCAGATCTTTTAAATATTTTTAGAGCAATTATGTTAATACTTATTCTTAAGCATCAAAATCCTTCATGACAGTTTCATTTATCCTTTCTGAAATTATGTCAAAGTGCACCTTTCGTATATTAACTACAGACAAGTGATGAGATATTCAGGAGGATCTTAAACCTCAGTGAAGAAGAGCTTTAATCAGGTGCATAGGATGTTGGTATCCTAATGCCTAGAATCCTTTAATATTCCCTATTTCCTTCATTGTTTTGGTGAAGCACAAAGGAAGGTGAACTGCCTTGGCAGTATTTCCTTCCTGTGGCAGGAAATACTAAGGCCCAATGTTAACATAGCATGTTTCTAACTTCACTGGGTGATATATCAGTTGCAATTGTACATTTTTCTCTGTGAAAGCCTACTGTTCATTCACAAGGAGTTCTTATTTTATTTATGACTATTTTATAACTCAGAGGAATTAATTAGAAATGTTTGTAACTCTTTGAGCTTCCAGATGTTATACATACATAATTAATAAACCACAAACTTATTCTTAACTCTTTCCTACTTTCAAGAAAGGCTGATTATTTAATCTGGGAGTTTATAAAGACCGTAGACTTGGATGATGAATCACATAACATAACTAGCAAAAAATAAATGCTGAGCATCTAACATAGAAAGTGAGTGGTCACAGTATAAATTCTATGTAGGTAAAACACATACCACATAATTTTGAAGAATTAATGCCTTAGATTCGTCTAACGATAGAATGGTTAAAGGTTGTAAGGGGCCTTTAAAGATCAACAAGTCAAACCCATCTACAGTGATCAGGGAAATCTTCAGTTAGATCAGGTTGCTCAGCTTGGCAGACATCTGGTTTGGTTTGCAGTTTTCTCCTCAATATAAGCATTTGCAGAGCCTTTGTTTGAACCAGATGTTAAAAGCATAGCTGTATGTTAAAAATTCACCCACTTGCACCTTTTTCTTCAATTCTGCTGCCTGTTTTTTCAGGATCAGCAAGTCTTGGCAGGAGTTTCCTTCTCCTTCAAATCTAACAGGCTTAGAACTGGAAGGTCTTGGTCCCAGATGAGGAGAAACAGGAAAAAATCCTTAACAGCAGCTTGTTCTGGCATTTGCCTTATTTTCCTATCTCTCTTCACAGCTAGGCTTGGGTAAATCCCTGGTATGATCTAAAGGGTGTAGGAGTTTCCTCTTCATCCTTCTTCCTTCCACCCTCCACCTACTCTGATTCAAGCCTGGAAGCTGCCAGATGATTTTCAAAGAGCAGCAGATCTCAGTCTAAATGATAAAGAGATTTAGCCTAAAAGGAGAAGTCACAGCTGAAATCTGAAAGCCCTTACACATTCATTATCATTTCTTGTGTGCCTGTTCTTGGAGCATTTCCACCACTTTGTTTCAAATGATAGACACTTGTCATGTTCTAAGTCCTCTGTTCCAGTGGCAGCAGCATTTGCAGAATTAGACTCTAAGTAATGAATTTGTTGGCAGTTTCTATAGTGAGATCCAGAACTGCATAGAGATGAATACATTCAATGCTTTTCAGAATAGCTGTTTCTGGCCAAGGCTGATTTGCTGTAGCAGGAAAGAAAACTGGTCCAGGTTCTGCCTCTGGTGTCAGTCCTCTTGAGTAAAATAAATAATCTGTCTTCAAGACCATCAGTTTGATGACACCAATAAGCATTTCATTTGCTTATATAACAGGTAATAAAGAAGGAAACTATTTCTAGTATTAGCAAGTTCCCTGCTACCTGAAACATTACAGGTTTTTCAGTGAGAATTGTAACAAAGAAACCTGGCAGAAAATGTTTTTCAGAGCCTGCCTGCTGCTTCTGCTGAGGAGGCAAAGATATTGCATATCATATCTCTGAGTCACATAACTGCTGAATGTAAATCAGCATTACTACCTCGTTCATCAGCACGGTGTCTTTAATTGTGGAGCTGGAAGATTAATCTACAATGTCTGAAAAATGGCCCAGTTTTCAGGAGAAGCATTAGTATTAAGTGATCAATGCAACAATGAAAAAGTCATTGCACATAATCCTTGAATCTTATTTTGATACAAGGAAAAAAGAAAATAGCCATGAATAGAAACTGTTTTCATTCCTATAGGTTCTGAGATCCATTAAGATTATCATGCTATTTGTTATGTCATTTTATCTGACATCAAGTACATTAATGTTATTTTTTCCTGATTGAACAAGCAAAAAGGGCAGTATATTAAATAGTAAGCTATGTTAAGAGCTGGACTGCATTGTTTTCTTTCTTGCCCTTCTTTGTCTTGCTAGGAGATTTGTTCTTAGTTACTTAACTGTTATTGAGATGTCTTTGTTCCTTTTGTAAATCCCAAATATAAACAGGACAAACTCTGAAGATGGATCAACAGTAAGATGTGCTTACTCTTGACAGTTAGTTACAATGACTTGGACCTTCTGTCTGATCCTGTCCATAACTGCATCTCCGGGATGTATATTTTACTGTAATTAAAACATATAAAAATAATAACTGTGACTACATGTGCCAGGAGATAAGCATGGAAATTTTTTTTCCTTATTTTTTCCCTTTTAGAAAACAGAACAGATTCGCCTGAAGGTCTCCTTCATATCACTGTGTTTCCTTAGTCACCCGAGCCTACATTGTTGTCCTTCTTTGATTTCAGCTAACATGAAGTTCCTGAAGACTGGAAACAAAACACAAATTCCACCACATAAACTGAAAGGGAAGAAGGAGGGAGGGAGAGGCTGCATGATTAAAGTGCCATGAAACCAATCATAACCAAAGACTCCACAACCTCTGTTGGCTGTGAAGGTTTTTACGATCTGTTTTTATAGACTGTAGTGTTCTGAACTTTCTACAAGTAGACTGGATGCCTTTTTCCTGTTAGCAGGGCCATTACTAACTAGGGAATCAGGGGCACAGTGATTACCAAACAATAAGGGGTGTATAGCTGAAGCTAAGTCAGTTAGCTTCTGTCTCCCCTTCAGCTGCTCAGGCTGCTCTGGGCTCGCACTGCTCTAACCATGCAGGAGGATCCAATATGAGCTGTATGGAGAACTCAGAGTGGCTTGGCTTTGGGAATCCACCAGCCGCAGCGCTAGCTTCTCCTCACAAAAAGGAAGGTGTTTGAATGCACACATTAGTCTTCACAATGTAATAGTTAGTATGAACAGCAGAAGATTATGCTGAGAAGTGCTTTCTACAAAGTCAGGAGACCTCTTTTCTTCTTTTCTGATGGAAATGTAGTTCTACACAGCATGACCTCATCCTGAAAAAGCAGTTTAGATGTAATCCTTCACCTGTTTCTCTAAACTAGTGCAGACGTAGCCTGCAAGTATTCACCTGACTTCAGATGGTGAATAAGTTGTTTTAAAAGAGCTAAGAAAGAGTGAGGGACATGCCTAGTAAACTTTTTATCTTTGTGAACTATAAATAATTGCAGCTTAAATGCATTTTTCTGAGTGTTTGCACACTCTCTGGATTTGCATTTTTACCTCAATAAAATCTATCACTTAGACCGAGCAAGTATTTGTTCTGATCTGCATCTCCTATAAACTGCATTGACTTATTATAAGTGTTCTCCTTTGTAGCTGGTACAATTTTACATACTATAAATCAGGATGGAACTTGTCTCCGTGTCTGTCTGCAGCCATAATATCTCCTACCAGACTGTCAACAACAATTCAATTATTCTATCCAGAGCTTCTCTAGATTTACTTTTGTTAGGCTGACAGGTAGTGCCTAGCAGAATGTATATGAGCTGCATGATATACATGAATCTTTTCTTCAAGTCACTCTGAAAAGCAATGGTTTCTCTGTATGATATTGTTTTATAGTAGTATGCTAAAAGATAATGTTAAATAATTTCAAATTATATGACTAAAGTTGAAGGAATAAAATAGATGATTTCTAATAAATCTTTTATTTCATAATTATTATTATTTATTTTATGGTCGTCATTATATATCATCCAGAATCTTTGTGACAATTTTGTTGTTTACTTTTTGAATTTCAGCTACTCTGCCTCTCATTCTTCTGGGGTTTTTTTCAGTTCTACCAAGTTATATCCAGTACATGAAAAAAATTAATAATAATAAAAAAATAGACCAAAGATAACTTGTGAATCTATATAAAAACCTTCTAGTTTTGTTTTGGGAAAATTAATTCCCGTGTTCAGTTTGGCATCTCTGCAAAAGCCGTAAGAGACCAAAAAGAATGCTTTATTCAAACACTAGAGCTGTTGTGTGTTCTATTTTATGTTACAGGTCCTTTGATATCATTTTTAAATTGAAATCAACCTTTCATCATTTGGATGTGTAGATGAAGATTCTCTTCATGCTCTGTCCATGAAGATCTACCCGAAACTGACATGTTGTGCATCACTATGGGTGAGTCACTGAGTAAACACAGACTTTTTATGATGTTTTCTCTTGAGTGTTGCAAGGATGTTATAGAAACACAGTGGTCTGGAGTTATGATTTCAATTGCTCTAATTGTCACAATCTGCAATAAAAAAAAAATGTTAATGTTGTCTGCCACTGAGCAGCAATACATGATGTTTTACAGGGCTTTCTAGAGCACCTGCTTAGGATGGAGAAACAGTTCTTCTTAGCTTGACAGTTATGGATTTGTAACAAGGCTACTACCTTTTTACACTTTATGCAAGTAACTTCTCTGAATTCGTACTGAAAAGAGCAAGGACATGTATTCTGTGGGCAAACTAGACTTCATCTTGTGGCTGTTGCCCTCATGAAATAATTTCAGTAAATCACATTCTTTATGACATCCTTGGATCTTCTGCAGTTTCAGCTGCCACTGTTGTATAATGTACATTGATATCTATTTGGTATTCAGAGAGAAAGCTGTTTAATCATTTGGATTCTGACTTGTTAATAAAAAATCTGTCTTTTTTTACTAAGTTAATCTTAGATAAAACTACAGTATCTGCTACAATTCAACATAATTTCTTAGGTGTTTTAAAGTAACAAATGATGCTGAGGATGCAACAATATCACCGTAATTTCTTCTTACCAAGTGAATGCCTTTGTGATTTGCAGTGCTGCTCAACACACAGAGAATGAAAGCTTTTTAATCATTCTCCATATGAATTGTAAATAAAGTTTTACAGTTGTCCCACATCAAGGGAAATGTAACAATCAAAAGGAGAGAGACCTTTGCTCATAAGAAAACCTTTTCTAATACTGCAGAATGACATGTCTATTCTAGAATCTGAACATCTTTTATATCACTAACAGTTTTCCATCCCATCACATCTCCTCATGGACATTCTGCTTCATTAAAGTCTCATGATAGAAAAGTTATTAATATGAAGAGGTAATTTTTTATCAGATTGGGGAAAAAAAACAACCCGAGTCTAATAATATAATTACTGGTGTTATGTGATGGGAAATCACTAATATGATTAGAAGTGCCTGACAGATTATGCTGAGAGATTTGGTAAAGTCTATCTGGGTTTGGAGGAGTCAACTGATCCAAGTGCCAGCTACTGTGGGGAACAGGGAAAGGCGGAAGCAGCAGGATGGGACTCCAATTAGAAGAGCACAAATCTGTTTGTTTTAATGGGCCTGCAGCTGGTTTGAACCTTGTAGCTGAACCGTTCTCTGAATTAAAGATGTTCCTCCAATTTAGCATTTGGTTCCATAACAATTATTATGTACTATAGGTATAGATAAGACCTTGTCAATGAAATAATGCATTATATTTTGAAGTGCTCCAGGTTAAAGTTTTCAACAACATCTACATTTCATTGACTGTAGAAGAAAATTTAGTCACAGAATCACATAATGTTCAGTGTTGGAAATGTTCAGTGTTGGAAGAAACCTCAAAAATCATCTAGTCTGACTCCCCTGACAGGAAGGATCACCTCTATCAGGTCACATGAGAAGGTGTTGAGGTGGGTTTTGAATGTAGCTAGAGAATGAGATTCCACAACCTCCCTGGGCAGCCTGTTCCACTGTTCTGTCACCCTCACTGTGAGAAAGTTTCTCCTTACGTTTACATGGAACCTCCTATGTTCCATCTTGTACCCATTGCCTTTTGTCTTATCATTGGACATCACTGAGAGGAGCCTGGCTCCACAGACCCAGATAAATCCCTTTTGCACTTTTACCAGTGTAAATCTGGGAGATCTACAATGAAATTGTGAGGCAGCAGCTGATTGAACTAAATTTCAGACAAAATGTATTTAAAAGATTTGCTCCATGTGAAGGCATAAGAATGGCATTGTTTTAGAAGTTCCACATGCATCAGCTCAATGGACCAGAATTCTTAAGGCATGTAGAAGAATACTTTCTACACAAAGCAGCTTGGAGTGTGTGAGCTAATAGCTTCCCAGAGGTACTTTGTGCACAGCTTCTACTTTGCACAATGTGCAACAGCTTAACTAAAAATACGAATTTTCTAAATTTTGTGAAATCTCATAGGGAGTGAATTTCTGCTGCTATTTTCATGAAGGTGACAAAATGATTGCTTAGAAATGTCTTAACATATTTTATATTTACAGCTTAAGGAAGATGCTATCTGACACTCTGTAAACATATTTTGTGTTTCTTAGATGGAAATTTATAACACAATATGCTTGGCATTGTGGAAAGTCTGTGAGATGTGTGTAATGAAGTTGTGATAGAAATCAGTTGAAGTGGAACAAATTTTCACAGTATCCATTGATAACAGATCAGAGAGATAAGAGAACAGAGATCAGGGACAGCTAACATTGGTCTAGTGGAAGGTGTCTCTGCCCATGGCAGGGTGTTTGAAACTAGAAGATATTAAGGTGCCTTTCAACCCAAACTATTCTATGATTCTATGATAAATTCTATGATAAAAGGGGGAAAAATGAGTATCAGAATAATATAGCAAGGGGTGGAATTAGATATTGTTCTCTACAAAAGGGTGGATAACTGGATAGGATCATTTTCTTTATATTATCAGAGCTGATTAAGAAGAACTTTTCTCAAATAATTGAAATTATATCACATAGTTCAGTTCAAAATAAGATAATATGATCTTTGACCCCTTCAGCTCATAACCACCAGTTCAGTGAGTAGTTCACAGGCCTGTCCTGGTAGTGTAGGCCACAATAATTAATAATTAATGCTTTTTAACTTGATTATGATTTTCTTTTTCCTTTTTCTTTTTTTTTTCCTTTCCTTTCGCTATTGTGCCTTTGTGCGCTTAAGCTCATTGACTGCTTCTTAGGGATAAACAAAATAGTGCCAAGGCATGATCTTGGACTGTTTCCCACATCTGCTAAGCTATAAACACAGTTCTTGGCATGGTCTCGTCCTGTGACAAAGAGGAATCTCCCAGACAAATCCCAGACTCAGTCTGAAGATGATTATGAGCCTGGGACTGTCTACAGCTGGTTTTTTATCTGCTACCTTTCTGTTTTGGAAGGTAAGAGACATGAGGCCTACTGTGCCAGATGGGTTCTTCTCCAATGGATTTGCTAGTGTAGATGTGGCAACACTAGCTATGAGATTCTAACCAGGAGTAGAACAGCACAGCTGCTTATAAACGTCCAAGGGCCATGACTGAAAAAACAGTATCTTCTTTGAAGATCAACACCAGCACCCCCCAAGTGCTGGGGATTTTTTTAAAGCAAAATATTTCAAAAGACAGACTTTTGCTTTATAATGGTCTGTGAGCCTTTTTTCCCCACTGTAGTTTAAGTTTCTGGTACTGCACTGATGCAACCTTATTATTTTGGACTTGTATTAATTATGGAGTAGCTACCAATTATGACACAATATACATATAGCACACAGAAAGAATAGTGTTAAACAAACAAACAAACAAAGATCCACAGCACTGTTTTGGACATCTGTTTAGGAGATGCTTGGCCTTCAGTAAAACCTTATCTCTGCAGAGGGTGAATGTACTGTTCCACTTAAGCTCCATTTGCACTTCTTATCTACAGTGAAGAGTGGATTTCAGAGATCTGATCAAAGAACCTTCTTTTATTTCAGTACTGGGTTATCTGTGCTAAGATATATGATGCTTATTACAGTCCCTTATTTAAACACGTATTTCACCCAACCGGTCTGTTTGCAGTTACAGAAGGTGAGTAAAAATCACTAGATTTGTTGTTCCCTGGCCTCTGCTTTTCCTATCACGTAACTGTTTTGAAATTCCAAAAAATGAAAAGCCTCTTCTTGTGTTTTCCTTCTGCTGTTGCTGATTCCACTGTGACAT
>VWZY01009832.1:58404-86621 GCA_013399075.1 Chloroceryle aenea | reverse complement strand
GTTAAACAAACAAACAAACAAAGATCCACAGCACTGTTTTGGACATCTGTTTAGGAGATGCTTGGCCTTCAGTAAAACCTTATCTCTGCAGAGGGTGAATGTACTGTTCCACTTAAGCTCCATTTGCACTTCTTATCTACAGTGAAGAGTGGATTTCAGAGATCTGATCAAAGAACCTTCTTTTATTTCAGTACTGGGTTATCTGTGCTAAGATATATGATGCTTATTACAGTCCCTTATTTAAACACGTATTTCACCCAACCGGTCTGTTTGCAGTTACAGAAGGTGAGTAAAAATCACTAGAGTTGTTGTTCCCTGGCCTCTGCTTTTCCTATCACGTAACTGTTTTGAAATTCCAAAAAATGAAAAGCCTCTTCTTGTGTTTTCCTTCTGCTGTTGCTGATTCCACTGTGACATGATCTCGGATAAGTGGTTGGTTGGACTTAGCAGACATGAACCTAGTTTAACAAACAAACTGAAAATAAGCCTACCAGTCTCGAGCTAGAAGAGAAAGGGGCAGAGAGCCTCTGAGCTTTGAAATGATTCTGCTTTCTTCTCAAATGTTACAGTCTGGATCTTAATTCTCTCAGTTTAATAGCCAGCAAAGGAAATGCCCCTTCACAGCTGGAAAACAGTGTAACATGAGCAAGCAAGAACCCAGACTTGAAAGTGAAAATGATAATGTGCATGATAATTCTTGAGACCTCAGAGTTATTTCCTCCCAAAACACGAATAGTTAAAAGAAATTGGACTATTTAGGTGAAGTTCTGCTGAGAAAGTTTGTTGATGAATGATTTCTAAAACATGATTTTGCAAATATTATACAGGGGAAATATGACGTTGACTATGGAGGGCAATTATTGTGCTAAAAATTGGTAGTTTATGCCACTGTGAGGTATATGTAATAACTATGGATCATATCCTCATCTAGAGACAGACTTTATGCACTTCACATAAGGAGACAAGGGAGAAAAAAAAGCATTTCCAAGATAATTAAAAAATTTCTTAGTCCTTGGAATATCCATCAGGAATCCCTTGAGTACAGCAATTTGAAATGCATGGTGGATTGTAAAGCCATGCAAAGATTTCTTACCCATCCAAGAAAACCTGAGAATTAATTACTTTCATGATTTGCTACAAAATCTTGTATTCTGAAATTAATATAATAAGAGACAGGTATCTGTTTCTTTTCATCCTACTGCCAGGCAGCAGTGCAAGCAGCCTGGCTCCATCTTCCTGAGGACCTCTCCACAAGTATTGTGAGAGTCCTCATGGCCCCTCTACTGGATTTTTTTCAGTTTGTTCACATTTCCTGAATCAGGAGGCCAATAGGGTATTCTAGATGCAATCTAAAATGTTCCAAGTGAAAGGGGAATAATCACTTGCTTTGATCTACTGGTTGTGCTTCTGTTGGTTCAGCCCAGGATGTTGATTTTCTTTGCTTTGAGAGCAACTTGCTGACACATAGCTTGCTGTTTACGTTGAGCCCCAGGTCCTGTTTGGCAGAGGTGTTCCGCAGTCAGTCAGTACCCAGCATATTTTGTTGTTCCAAGGTGGTGTTTCTTCTCTGGTGCAGGACTTTACATTTATCCTTGCTGAATTTCATGATGTTCCTGCTGGCCCGTTCCTCCATCCTGTCTATGTCCTTCTGAATGTCAGCACTGCCCACCCTGTCGTTTACAGTATTTGTCATTTTAGTCATCTGCAAATTTGCTGAGGTCATCATCTCTTTCTCATCATTTGAGGAGATGAGTGAACATTGATGCAGTTATTAAACAGAAGAGGTCCCAGTACAGTTCCTCGAGGAACTGCTTTGCCAGGTGGTCTACTCCATCCAAGTGGAGAATGACCATTAACTGCTACTCTCTAAATGCCTCCATCTACCCAGGGTTTTTTACTCATCTAATTGTTCACCTATGCAGACCATAATGTCCTAACTGGGCTACAACACTAGTGGGAGACGGTGTCAAAACTCTTGCTTAAGTCAAGGTAAATGACAACCATGGCTCTCCCCTTGTCCACAAAGCTCAGCATTTTATCATAGAGAGCAGTTTGGTCAGGTGTTATTTACCCTTGGTAAACCCATGCTGACTGTTCCTGATCAACATCTTCCTGATGATCCAGAAATGTGCTCCAGAGGATTTGTTCCATGATATGCTGCCTATGTTCAACACCATCAGTTCAGAAATTCGTTATTACAACCAAAAATGAGGCATATTCTTAAAAGACCTAGATGTCATGTGTTTTATAGCATTTTATAGCAAAATATATCTATTATCCTTCATTTTTTTTGATACTTCAATAATGCAGGTGCTTCATGTATGATATTTTCTGGTCTGATAGTCAGAAATAATGAAAGCTAGGTAATTCAAGCAGGTATAATAGGCCAATTGTTGCTATCAAAGCTTTATAATTTTGATGCCTGGGAACCTCATATTTGGGCTCTTATATCAAACAAGCAGATGCCTTCCTGTAGGACACAGTCTCAGAGTTTGTACTGAAATCCTGCGGGTGGATATGGGTGTCCTACTTAGTGCCAGCTGGTTTCTGAATGATGTTTACCTAAACTCTTTTTATTGACATTTTCCAGACAGTAAACATAACTGAAAGTTCTATCCCTGTGACTCCAAGATACTGTGGGTGATTGTCAGTCTGATGCAGAAATTATCTGTGCCTCACTGCTTTACAGTTTTCCAAGTACAATACAAATTCTGTAGTCTGTGGGGCATGTAATTTCAGTCTTCAGTTTCTGAAATTAATTTCACCACTGCAAGAGAAAGAAAGTGATAATTTTCTTATTGTCTTCCCCAATTAGTATGAAAACACAGTTTATGCCATTAAGATTGTGACCAAGTATCCCTAAAAGCCCAAATAATAGAATTTAATAATCCTTCTCAGGATAAGTCAAGCAGACAGTAAGTCCAGATAGTAATTCAGCAAAATTTCAGGGATGCTACAAGTTACACTGGCTAGAATAGTTCCTTGATGCAAGTCCTGTGACAATTACATTTTCCTTTTCATGGCATGTTCCTTCAATGCAATTTTCTTTTCCAAATATAATAATTTTCCCCTAAATGGGAGACTGTAAGCTCTAGCATATGGTTTTCCTGGTGTTTTTCATTGTCCCAGGGGCAGCCATGAGTCATCACAAGGCTCCATAAAGAATCCAGCCTTTAGTAGCAGAGATTCAATCTTCAGTATTTGCTTCTGCATTGATATTGATGCTTTATGAGTGGTCTAAAATATACTTCTGAAGCGCAAGGCACACAGGTTCAAGGATTCTTTTCTAATTTAGGTAGGAAGATATTTGTACCAGGTATCCACCCATGTGCCGTCTGAAATGAGTTGAGGAAAGATACTGAATGCAAGTATTTGGGCAATTTTGTTACAAGATTTACACTTACTAGAGCTGTATCTGACACAACTGCTTCTTCTTTTTCTTTTTTTTTTTAATATTTATATATATGTTAGCAATAAAAACTGTGTATATCAGATTTACATATACCTGTTTTCTGTAGAACATAATCTACTGGTTTGTCTTGCCAGAATTCTTAAGACACACCACTTTTGTCTCTTCCAATGCCTAAATTCATGTCTGCCCTTACAAATATTAATTGGTTTTACTCCAGGGATGAATTTGGCTGCTGAATACTGAGTAACCCAGTTGTTCATCTGGATGGATATGTTTCCTTGAACTCTGGCCAATGCCTAATGTCTGGAAGGCAAATGAAACTTCTTCTCATAAAGCTGTTTAATGGTATCATAGGTTCATGGGGAAAAATAATATATTTTCCTATGCCCATTAGTGTTACTGATGACTTTTTCAAATGCAAAATAGAAGCATTAATTTTCAAAGCAAAATATAAGGTGAGAGTAATTGTTCTGCGTTAAACCCTTTCTGAGAGAAAGACTGTAAGGAATTGGAGGCAGCAGTTGTGGATGAAATAGTGAGAGGCAGACACTTGGCCAGGCTCATATATAGCAGTTGGACTTGAGGTAAAAAGACTTCAGGAGCCAAAGCGCAGCCCCCAAAGACCTCTAGGACTTGCTGTGCACCCACAGTGTAGTCTGGATAAAGAGGTAGTTTGTCTTTGTGTGTGCCAAACTCAGGAAACTGCTCTTATACCTTTTCAAAACAAAACCATCTCCAAATCCATGGAGGCACTAGAATACAGCTAGAAAGAGGTGAGGTTTTGATCCTTGAACTCCAGCTCTAACCCCAGTCTCAACACTAACCGCAGCTGTAGCTTGTGATCATTCCCAGAGTAAAATACAGGGTCGGGCAGTAGCCAGTGTCAATGTCATTCTTCTTCGTAATCTTGTAAATATGTAGAAGTTAACCAAAGTTTTGCTTTTAAGATCTGTTCAGTTTCTCATACTGTAACCCTGAACAAAATTACAACTCTCCAAGGAAAGGGAACAAATCAAACACCATTTGCAACCTCTAAAAGTTGGCATTTTGAAGAACTGAAATACAAACTTTTGACTCCTGATCACTTAAAGTTCCTGTAACTTATTATACCCATGAGACTGATCCCTACAGTTAATTATTGGAATTGGCTACTGCTGACATCACCCTCTTCATAGCTTTGTGGACTAAGTAGATTCTGGTCATGTCGAGGACTTCTGACATTTTACTTTTTCAAATTCTAATTGTTATCTCAGCCTTAATTTTCACCTTAAATATCACAAGGGTATTATTCTTTAGGTTAAAATTGAAAGATACTGAAGCCTTTTGACTCCAATAATATGTGTAACTCTGCTAAATTTTCAGGATCCATCTATTATTTAGTTTAACTTTTAGCTTCCACTATCCATAACATTCTCCATGATTTTAACTTCAGACAGGGAACCAATACTTAGACTGAAATAGATGGTTTAATACCCAGAGAAAAATAAAAGAAAAATGACAATGTATTAACACCAGGACTTTTCCAAATTAATTAACTGTCTACAGGACAAAACTTTATCTTTTCCAGAATTTCCCTCCCCCCTATTCTATCTCAGTTTCAAACAGACCAAAATCAACAGAGAAATACAAAATGAGGTATTGAAAGTTACACCTGTTACTGAAAATTACTGAAAGTTACTGAAAGTTAAACTTCTTCCTTGAGTTTCAGCCTGTTGCATCTCTTTATCATTTACACTGCTAAAGTCCTAAACTTTAACCTCTGCCTTGATTTAACTTTAAACATATGCAGAAGACCCAGAGAAATGGAAGAATAGAAACAGAAGTTATTCTTGGTATTCTCTTGGTAAGAGATCTCTTTCTAATTTTCCAGGGTTTGAAAAATCAAGCTGGTACAGTTGGCTGTTGTCTTTCATCTCTAGGACTTTACTCCCACCAAACCCAAATACCAACCTTAAAACATCCAGAGAAGTACAGGGGAATTGTTTTTAAACATTTATTAAGATCTTCCATTTTCCTCTAACCCCAAGTATACATATTGCTAGTATGTCTCTCTACAAAAGAAGACACAGCTTAATGAAGTTGCCGGTTCATAGGTGTTTATATCTAAAAAAAATCTTGTTTTTGTTTTCATAGTGTCTTGCTTCTGACTGGCTACATGGCCCTTACTGGATTTACTCCGAGCAAGGACTATCCTGGGACAAAGAGATGAACTAGATAATTTTTTGTATCCTATTTGCCTGGGGTGGAGGAAGAGAGCACCTTTGGTTTAGTGGACTAGGTGTGACCAGTTGCCATACTTCAGTGGTTTCCCTGATGATATATTCACACTGAGTCAAGCCTGAATTCAGGACAGTGCCCCAGCTGCCATCCTTATATTTAGGGCTTTTTTTTTGTGTTCAGAATTATGATACAATCAAAGGCACATCCCACGTGTAGACAACAGCATTTGATTTTCTGTATGCGGGACTCGTGGCTGTTTCTTGGTTAAAAATGACTCAAGAATACTCTTCTTCCAGGCGATGAAAAAAATTAGATTTACAACAAAGCAAGTGACAAACACCTGAGGAGTATGAGTTCTCAGGTGGGGAGCTACTAACTACCAGGGCTCCCAGCTGATTCTAATGCTGCCTTCTGTCTAGTTACAGCCTCTGCTAACAACCTTCCCTTTCATTTCAGCCGAGAATCAAACAGGTAAGCTTAAATCCCTGCGAGGCAGCTACGGGCAGTAGTGCTCTGGAGGGACTGGTAGCTCATCAGCTTTCTATATTTAGAAGCAAGCTCGGGGAGAGTCATCTTATTCTAGAGGTATGTTTAGCTGTGGTTAGTAAGGGTCAAGACTGCTGCTGTTAAGGTAAAGTTGAATACTTTTTCTGTTAAGCATCAAGCAGGATAGTCTTGAAGTATATTGTTATTATGCCATCATCTACTTACAGAAAACTGAACAGTGTTGTTATGTGCTAAGAATTTGGAAGAGGGGATTTTTTTCAACTCCAGGGTTTCCCAATATATTTCTGACGGTGACCTGTTTGCAGAAAGGACCAGAAACAAATTTGGTGTTCTCTGAAAGAAGCCATAAAGAAAATGTTGGCATTTTTGTTGGTGTCTGTGTGTATTTCAGGTGGGGTAACAGCTGTTACTCTCATTTACTTAACAGTAATTGGACATGTGACCTCTGAAAACTAGACATGGGATTCTTACAGCTACTTTAGCTGAGGCCATAGCATGTTTTTGTCGTCTTTGGTATAGAGTGAATAATGTATCATTTAATGGTGGCTGGAAAGGATTTGTGTTTGTAAAATGTTTGGGGCTAGGAAGATGCCACCAATTATGATCTGATAAAGAACAGATCTTGTCCTTTATATCTATCAAGGTTGACTTAATGTGTGTTTATTATTTGCATTGTGGTGTTATCTGTGTGTCCTAGCTCTTAACACCCATTCCAGCTGTATGCCATGGAATGCATCAAGAGGCAGTCCTTGCCTTAAAGAGCCTAAAACTGAGATAATTCAGTGTAGCTGAGATGAGATGTATTCTTTTGGAGAATGTGATGAATTTTTCTCATCTTATGTACCTGTCTTGAGATAAACTATTTGTTTTACAACACTGCAGCTTATGAAGTTCTTTTTTGTAGTTAATGACTCATGTAAATGCTAACATGTAGTAAAGCAAAAAAATAAAAAAAGAAGCAGCTTCTTTTGCTGTGTAGATAATATTATGAAACTCTTGATGAGGGCCAGAGCAAATCTGGCATGCATAACAGCCTTCCATCAGGGCAGACTACAAGGATCCTCCCCTTTAAAAAGTGCCTCCCCAAGTTATGTTTAGAACAGTTGAAAGACTGGTATGAAAATAGCTTTGTGGCTGGTTTGTTGATGATGTAAAGAGAAATGACAGAGATGATCGTTCTGCGAGAGCAATGAAATTTGGTATTGTCCCTTTTGAGGCATAAAATGCATGCAGAATTGTTTGAAAAGTGCAAGTTGACTAGTAAAAGGAAATTCACAGTAATTGTGGTGAAATGAAGAAAAAAAAGGAAACAAGGCAAGGGCATTGGAAAGAATATGTTTAATTGCATGTAATTACTTGATGTATATCTCAATTGGGGAAAAAAGGGGAAAGGAGCATACTAAAGAGTGTTGGTGTGGCAACTACTCTAAGATGATTTTCTGAAATGACTAAACTTCGTGAGTGGGGTTTAAAAACAAACAAAAAAAACCCAAACCAACCAAAACAACAACATAAAATAATAAAAAGCCACAAACAACCAAACTCCAAAATGAACAATACAAGAAACCAAACACAACCAAAATACATAAACTATTGTGAGTTCTTTCTGGCTATATCTGAAAATTATCTTAAGGACATTGCTGTAATTGGTCAGAATCCTTCACCACATCCTTCATGACATGTGTTTGTACGTGTAGACAAAATGAACTTTCCATTCTGCTACTGTTCTAGAAGAAACATCATATCCCATCTATGATTTTTAGTCTATGTTCCCCTAAGATATTAAAGTTTAGGAGTGGAATAACTTACCCTATTTTTTTACTGCTGCTTATACTGGACAAACTTGTAAGAACACTTCACATTTTGGATTTGGGGGTAATGCAGGGACATACTTCTGCCAGTGACAAGAAAATATGTAGTCTCAATGATTTTAAGGGTCTTTTCCAACCTAAATGAGTCTATGGATTGGAGATGTGTGGAAATACACATACTGAGTTGGGGGTGGGTTTTGTTTTTTTTTCTTTCTTTCTGACACCATCTAATAAGCAAATTTGTTTATAAGATGGCAAAACTGCACAGAGGTGGTGGAATTTAAATGTAGAGGCAAGTCCTTGTCTAAGTATGGATTTCAGACTGCGTGCAATCAGGAGACTTTTTCTGGGGGCCATAGATAGCAATATTGAACATCTTGTAACTTCTAATTGTATTTAATCCAGAAGAAAAGCCGTCCTGATGTGTAGGTTGAAGTTGCTCTCTGAAGAGTAATACTTTGGTCTGTGGACATAGCTGCAGCTACATAAGGTTCAAAATGCAGGTAAACTCACTGGCTGCTTCATGTAAGCTCTATAGTGAGATACTATCTCCTGCTGAAGGGGAGCAGTTTAAAACTGGCTGTGCTGCACTGGCGCTCTTTAGCGCAACTGAAATACATTCCAGATTCTGGATGCCTTTTATTATGGGCATTTGAATGCCAGGTTACAAAACTTAAGCCTAATTGCCAAGTTATGTGCAGATGCGAGATTCTGATGGTTCTGCTGGCTTATGAAGGTTGAAAGGGTGGATGATCAAGTCTAGTTGTGCTTTGGTTCACCGTCTCCCTGCACACCCAAGCCATGTGTTCCTAAAAAGAACTGCAGTAAGGAGTTGTTTTCTGCTAATGGACCAAATGTGGCTCATGGAAAAAGCTGAACTAGACTTACTTGGGACCTTACTAGGCAATACAAGCATTTTCCCTTTTTTGCATCAGAAGAACATATTGAGCTTTTTAAAGAGATAAGGAGAGGTTCTTCTAGCTGTGTAGCAGCACTCAGAGGGAATACCCTTGATGCCACCTGAAGGGGTTTTGAGGTTCCTGTTGTTCCCTGCTCCTGCAGCGTTCATTGGACTGCATAAACATAAACTAAGCAGAGAATTTGGTCTAGTATTTTAGACAAAGGTTCACCTATTATTTATTTGTTTGGAGAAGAATTCTGTGTAAAATTTTAAGAACTTGTATGTTTGAGAGACCATGTGGGACTCCAGTGTCTTTTTCATTGCCTTAGCTGACCTGGAAAATATTTCAATTAAAAGAAAGAAAGGAAAGTATTACATTTTGTTTCTGTGGTGATATATCATTCTGATTCTCTTACAATTGCTCTCTTATTCTCTAGAGAAGCCTTATCTCATCTGACTATGACACTACAAAAAATATAAAGGGCCTACGGGGAGATCCAATAGTTAAATTTGCACTTGTGAAGCACCTGCTGTGCTGGTGAGTTTTTAAAATGAACATACTTCTTTCTCCCAGCCTGTAAGAAGATGATGAACTGGAGGAAAACTGAAAATAACAAAACTGTCACAGTGTCATGAAGTATCTTTCTTCTCTTCTAAAAGGATGAAATCTCTAAGTGATACAACTCAAAAGTAGCTGATTGACATGCTAGCTTTGAATGGGAACCGTACGGACAAGAGTGTCAATTCTCATGTATATTCATACGGTACCGATGTCTTTTTGCGTGGCATGATGTTTAGCTCACACATGCTGCTGTCCCCCTTTCTGCTCCAGGCCCCTAGTTTGCTGTAGTTAAATAGCTGAGAGTATGTTGGGGTGAGAGACCACAGTAGCATCATGTAACCCTGTGGGAGAACACACTCACGAAGGAGATCCTGCACTGTTGGGCTGCCTTCCTTCTCCTGTCATATGGCAAGACAGGCTTCACGTGGAGCTCAGAAGGGTGGAATTTTACAGTGTAAAAATTCAGTGGAAACCTCATCAGACTTCAGCAATAAATAGGAATTTGGAATTGACATCTGGTCAAGGTTTATTTTGTTTTGGATTTTTTTTTTTCCCCACCCTCTAGTCCCATAGCTTTCATTAAATTTTCCTCTGTTTGCATTGTTGTGGACAAAGTGTTGACAAAAATGTCTTCTTTCAGTGCGAAATCTCAGTTCTTTCTTAACCTTGTATAAACATGTGGAAGGAATAGTTGTTCTCATTTTAACCAACACTCTTATTGATAATCCATCAAGAAGTAGGGTATCAGTCCTGTTGGTAAAATAAATGAGTTATCAGGCATTGATTGCTAACTAATCTATTTAGTGATACAAAGGAAGAGTTAAATAACTTTTTTGTTCTGTCTACCAGATCATACTTTCTCCTTTTATATATCACTAGTGTTTTAAAAGCTATAGTTTATACTTATGTATATGTAGCAATGTCAAAATTATAAAGATTTAATAGATCAGTGATTCCTGTATCATAACGGCTTCTGATAATGCCTTGCCTTCACTCTGGAGGCTTCCAAGAGGAAGGACAAGTGTGAACTGGGAATTCCTTTCTAAGAAATGTTGGTAACAGTATCATGCCTCAACTTATGCTTACAAAATATTCATACAGAAATGAAGCAGTTCTTCTTGCAAAATGTAAGATGGTCATCTTCCTCCAGCACTCATTGACACACATAGCTGTGGTTTTTGTACCATTACAACCAAACGGTGGAGATTTGCTGAAAACTTGGGTTCCCTGGGTACCGCTGGGAAGTGATGCAGTGGCTGGTGTAAGGAACTGATCATACAGAAATAATCAATGAACCAGATACCTTATGTCTTGCTCTGCCATGTGTGATCATCTTGGTAGCTTTTCAGATGTTTCTCTGTAGGTGTGAACTTAAAAAAAAATAAATTCACTTCTTATGCCTCAAAAAACTTCTTCCTTCTTTAAGCCCAAGATACAGAGTCATGCTTTCTGGAATCAGTAAAAAGCTTGATTCTCTTGCGACTGTCAGGTCTTTGGCTGCTATGTCTGTGAATGTCAGTACTCTTGAGATATCTGCTGTTGGAACTGATCTCCAAATTGAAATAATAATTGGAAAAGGCTAGATAAGAACAGGAAACTGATACTATTCCTTCCGGTGAAAGAATCGAGCTTCTAAATGAACTTGGGACTGTTCCTCGGTGTCTTTTAGAAACCTATCAACGTGTCCATTCTCAGCCATGGCAATGATTCCTGTGCTGGGCAAGAAAAGTAGGAGTAAATTTTAAATGGCAAGCACTGAGGAACCAGTCCAAGACTTTTAATGTATGAACACAGAATTGCTTTCACTTCTCTATCAGACTGAGTTTGCTTTACTACAATACTGTTAAAGTTTTACCAGACCTACTAATGTAAGTTTATTTCAGTATGAAAGATTAGTTATGTCCTCATCATGTTTTGTTAAGAAAGCCTTGTTCCCTGCTATACCAGTGTCAGAACAGGTTCTTTAGGGGAATTTATTTTTGCAGATGTGTATTTTCTTCAGGTCTTAATCTGATGTATTTCTTCTTTGTGACAAGAGTTATCACAGATAGGCATGTAACTGGTAGAATCTTCTTGTTCAAATACAAACAATATTATGTTCTATGTTCCTAGAAAAATGTAGAGGTAAAACAGGTACTAAAAAAAAAAAAAACCAACCAAAAATTTCTGTGCTGTATCTCTGTAGCCTTTCTTTTATTTCACTGTGGTGAAGTGGTACCTGAGTGGGGAAATATTCTCGTTTAGAGTGTAATTTAGTAGAATGTGACTTATTTGGGGCTTCACAGAAAAGTGAGTATAAATCAAGGAATTAATGAGACCAAGAGAAAAGATGACTTTCCAGATACCAGAGTGCCAGCACTGGAAAGCTGATTGTCAGGGAATTTTCAGCCAGAATTTACAGACTCAAGAGGTTTAGGTATTTTGGACACATTTTAGATCAGTGGAATCTGCTTGGCACGCCGTCTGCTTCTGTGGTAGCATTTAGTTTTATGACGGTCTTTCATCCAAGAAACAAGATGGCTTGTATCAGTAAAACTTCAGCAGCTTTATTTTATCAGTAGCATTTCCAAGAGGAAGACCCACCTCTTCTATTCCCTGTATCCGTGAGTCTGTGTCTATGCTGAAAATGATTTAGAAGGATTTACAGATTAAGGGCTGTTTTCCATTGGCTGTATGTGTCAGCTGCTGGCCACTTCTAATGTGTGTAGTGTTACAAACAGTTGTTTGCAGTAGTGAACTAGAGACTAGATTACTTATCCTTATGGCTTCTCTTTTTCTTTCTTCCCATCTTACTGCTCTGAGATCAGCAGTTGAAGTGTGGGGGCATGCAGCTCACAAAGCCCTGGGGAAGGAGCACTATTAGAGGAAGTTCAGCAATTATACTTTATCGTGAGACCTGGAATGGTTTCTTTGTAATGGTTATCTTAAGAAGGTGGTCACTAGGGGATTCACATGCTCTTGCAGATGTCTGAGGATGACATTTGCTATCAGGGCCAAAGAAACCCACAGGTTCACAGCACGTGAGCAGAGTTTTCTGAACAGGCGGTGTCACCTATTGTAATTGCACTTCCTTTTTTGGCAGTGAAATTGCCATCTTCTAGGGTGTTTCTTTACCAGTATTTCTGCTAAGTAGACCCACACTAAGATCCTGCTTGTCTTCTGCTCTTTGCAAGTATTCATCTATCATTGAGTACGTGGCACTGCATTGCCATGAGAATGATGATCCTGAAAGGTACTGTGAAACTTGTGATCTCTTGCCTTCCTAGTCCCTCCCCTATTTCCCAATCCATGAAAATGTTTTGCTGTGACAGTACTTAAGGTCATGTCATAAGAAACTAGATGACCCAAGGTGTTCCTCAAATAACGGAGAAGTTAGAGACCATGAATTTTGCATGTGTTGTGAGGTAAAATGCAAAATCACTTTTAGGAATTACTGTGAAGGCTTGCACAAAATCCATTACTTTAAGGTAGAGGTGAAAAATTTAGGTAGTAGTGACTGATTTCCAGCTGAGATAATTTTGCAAGACTACTGCTGGGTAAGAGGCGAGAGTTCACCCCCTGACTGGGTTGAAAGCAGACTTGCTGTGAGCAGCTACTGAACCTGGAGAGAAGATCTTGGTGCTTGTTAAGCTACTGAAAGGTGGATCTGACAGCTGCTCCTCATGAGTATAAAGACACATGAGGCACACAGTCTTTGTGAAGTGGATAGTTCAATGTTCACTGGCTCTTTCTAAGTGAGTTTTTGTGCCAAGGATACTTGATCTGGGATAGTGTTAAGGATATAAATAGCATGAGAGGATTAATTGCATATTGTGAATGAGAAAGGATTGTGGTGGTCAAAAAAAGTTTTCTGCTCGGCTGTTAGGATGCAGAGATGTTAACTTTTCTACCTTGGGTTTGCTTTGGGGTGGTGATGCCCCTTAATACTTTCTCAATTCTAAAACTAGTACTACGGTCATCTGTGGCTCATCTCTTCATTCTATTTTATCAGGTTAGTTTTAACATATATCCTAGGTCTTGGCCTTTTATCCCTGGAAGGGGCTGGTGGTTGTATTAAACAAAAATCAGTCTCAGAATATGATCTTCCATTATTAATTTTTTTCTTGATTTTGCTTTTTTGTTTCTTTTAGTCCATCAGTGGTATTAGGGGTAAAATTGTTTTAAAATAAACAGATCTGTGTTGAGGCTTTAATGCTTGTCCTTTTTCTGCTGGACTCCATTGCTTTCATACTTATTTTTACATTCTCTTCATGAAGAGGCCCTGATGTTGTAAAGCATGTCCTTTCTCCTAAGATTCTCATCAGTGAGGAATTATATTAAAGTAATGAGGCAAAAATTAGCTGGAATTCAAGAGTTATAAAAAGGGAAATTGCCAGAAATGAGGAGCTTTTCTCTGAGCACAAGTATCTAAATACAGTGTTCATATAATAGTAATAAAATATTATCTAGTGATGATAAATCATGAGGAAATTATATTTGGGTGTATTTCCCACTGTCTTATTGTGATGGAGGAAATGGAAAGAAATTCATCACTGTCATCAGAAAATTATTCTTTCTGTTTATGATTGCTCTGCTTAGTATTACTAAAAATTAAAAATCGCTTACCAAAAAGGCCTGTTAAGTACTAGTCACAGCTCACTCATCTCCAAAATAACACTGTATCCTGAATCTTGGGAATGTGTGTGTGGGGGGAGGTGAAATAGTGCAGTGATAATATCTGCTTCACGTCTGCTCCATCTCCCCATTTTCACATGCAAATAACGTAAGGCAGTGTTACTTGCGCTTCCCTTTGCCCTGCAAATGACTCCAATATTCACAGTGATATCAACCTAACATCAAAGCATAAGGTCTTCATAATGACTGGTTCTGTAGATATTTCAAACGTGAGCTAGCTCTGTCTCTCCTTTACAGAAGCAGAAGAGAGGGGATGTTTATTCAGCCGTTCTTGATCGTGTTCAAATTCTAATACAAAAAAGGGCTTGATGAGTAGCTCCAAAATCAGCTATTTAAATCCCCATCTTGCAAACTAGGTGGTCATGCTTCTACCTTTCTTGTCTTATCTGTAACAAATGTTTGCATTGCTGCATATCAAGCAAAAATGCTTATCAAAATAGTTTTAAAGTCTTCATAATGAGCATTTATTAATATTACATTTTCTTATACAAATCTTTTCTGGAAATAATGAAACAAAAAAACCTGTGCTTTATCTGTTCAAATGCAATTGTCCATCAAAGGAAGAAGGGTATTCCTTTAAGCACTAAAAAGATTTGGGAACTATTAAAGTTGAACAAAATTTGGAGTTGCCTTATTAAGAGAAACTAAAAATGACATATTTCTACACCTGTGACCTATGAACTTGAAGCATTGTGGGATTTATAGATCTGGTCTTAAGAAGTGTATTGATCTGTAGCTAGGACACAGGATGTGATTGGGACACTTGCCTTGCCAACTGTTTTCCCCTGGAATTAAACACAGGCACCTGAAAAGGGAGAGAGCCTCAGTGAAATCTTAGCGATATATTGATGAGGATGGTTAAGAGATGGTGCCTGTAGCTGCAGGATAGTGTGTGAGTGAACCCAGGGTATCAATTTTTACAGCTTCAGGGCAATTTATTTTTTTCTTGCAAGTTATGAATCAGGCCAGAGTCTCATTTGGACCTTATTAAATTAGAACTGTATATACCAAGTAAAGAAGTTCAGTAATTTGAATATACCTAGACATGGAGCAGTTCATAATTCTTGGGTTTTAATTGACCAAAGAGGTATTTTTAATGAAAAAGTAATAAGATGAGCAAAAAGAGTTAAACCATCTCTTTCTGATCCTGGATTTCCTGTAACATGTGACTAGAGTGTCTGAGTTAGGCAGTGTACTGTAAAGCTATAAATGTGTGTGGTGCGTTGCCCACCTAGTCATTTAATCAAATCTGCACCGTATTTCGCACAATCTCATAATTTAGTCAAATCAAGGATTTTTTTCCATAATGCTATGCCTGTTTCTCTGTAGGGACTATCATGATGACAGGTATGAATTTTTAAATTTTCAGTTTAGGTTAAAATATTGCTCTGAAAATATCTGCTTCTTTCCTGATAATGTAGAAAGCATTTTTTTTACTTCAATCACTTTTCTTGACAATATCTTAAAGTATAGAACAGATAATGGTGAATTTATTTAATAGAAACCATTCTTGAACACAGACAGGAAATGGAAAAATCTAGACAAAGTGGTGATTATTTTGAGGGAATTTGGCAAGCTCAGTTACAGTAACTTCTGTTACCCTATTAGACCACACTTACAGAAGATGTATTCTCATGCCCACTTCTAGTGCCCCCCTAAGCAGGGCCAGTGCTTAAACAGAATGACTTTCACAGGTAAATGATGGATGTGTTTGGAATAGGGCTGCATTTCTGAATCTATTAAAATGCTGTGTATTTTATTTCATACTTACAAATTGTTTTGTTAAAATATGGTATTACAGCATAAGTACCAGTGGCACGTCATTATCATTTTCGCTGCTGTTGAACAGCTCCACATAAATATTTATGAGCAAAGTCTTTCTTTTGCTTACACTGAATCATCGTCAATGCTCTAGAGTTTTATGTTCAGCACAGTTAGGTGTCAAGTCCAGTGTAATTCTCCCCAGAGATCATTGTGTCTATCTGTAAGAATGCAGCTTTTGTCTCGTGAGTTTTATTCAGTCCTAATGTACCTATATCTGAGTCTGTACACACTCACCCGTGCTTGCACCTTTGCAGAGAACGTGTCTAAGTGAATGTGTGTACCTACACAGTTATAAAATATATGTAAATGTTTTAGAAATAATTTTAATTGTATTTAATATGCATCTGTCTACGTGTATTCTCTTGATTCACACATACTGTCCATGTGTATTCAGGTACCTATATTTATTCCTATGCCCTATTCCTGGGCTCTTTAAACTAGGCAGTTGTACCAGGCTGCACATTGCACCCGTCAGAGGAATGCATTCTTAGTGTCACTATTGCACTGCCATGTTTGATAGCCTTTTTCATAATTTGAAGTGGAAGAAACTGTTTTGTGCATTGCTCTGACGTAGCCATGTCCTACCACAGGCAGTGAGGCTGGAGAGAGAAATACAGGCATAAGAAGCAGCCCAGACTTTCTGCCCTGAAGTGATATGGAGGAGGAAGCCTTGAGCAGCTGCTGTCAGTGGCTTCCTGGCTATGTTTAGCAGCTGGATCAAGGGGCATATAACTGGAAGTTGCTCTTCTTCCCTAAGGCAACCTCCTCAAGCACCCGTGGTGGGGCTTGCAGGCATGAGTTAGGCTCAGAGCTGAGACAAGCCATTGAAGAATCTGATGTGAAGAGCTAGGAATGATGTGTCTGGAGAAGATACTGCTGAACAGAGTCTTAACTGTGCACTTTTCTCCACTGTAAAACTTCCCTTTTTTTTGTTAAGTAAAGAAATATTCTTCTATTCTTTTATCCTTTTAATCTTGCCTTGTACAAAATCACTTTGTGATTAGTTAAGGAAACAGAGCACATCCTTCAGATAAGTAATTCTTGCAGCTTCATAGTGGACCATTTTTTTCAGACAATCCTAATGCTAACATGGTTCATTTCTGTGTAACGATGTTTGACTTACAGATTCATAACACAGTAAAATAAGCGTGTTCTAGAGATTAGCAGTGGATAGAAAATTCCCTTCTCAAGAAATGAGAGAGGCCCACATTGAAGTGCTCTCTGCACTGAGACAGAATGTAGTAATCGTGATGTTTGTACCTTTACAAATAGCAGTGGCTGTTGAAGCAACCATTCCATAGGTAGAAGTAATACAATTTAGTAAGACTTCATTTTATATGAATAAGCATAATCACAAAATACATGTGCCTATGTGTATATAGATTAATTTTAATACTAAAACAATTTCTGAAAGCAAGAAGTGGCACTTCTATTATAACTGACATTTCATTATTTAAATGCCTAATGTGCATTTTGCTTTTGGATAATTGGTTGTCAGTTTGCAAAAGCAATTAGATTTTAAATGTTACCAGAGTTTTTCCAAAGGGAAACTTTACCTTGTGGCTGAATTGGTATTCAGATCTAAGTAAAGACTTCAACAAAATACATTTTTCTCAGAGGGATACGTATTGGCAAACGATGGTAACACACGGGCAGGATTTGTGTGTTTCAGATAAATAAGGATTTATAATCAAGTTTATCACGTGCTGCCATGCCAGGTACAAAGTGGTTATTCTTCATCTGATTAACCCCATACTACAAGAGCGTGTTGTTTCTTACTTACCTGTATAAGTTCCCTCCTTGTTACTGGTTTCTCCCATGAGGCTTGAATGATTCCCCCATCCCCAACACCCCAGCCAATTATGTATCCTTAAAATATTCTTCTTTTGTCTTTGTTTCATTCCTAGGGAAGATTATTCTATATCCTCCAGTGCAGATTTATACATAACAGTATAAACAGACAGAAGTGTAGAGAAACTCATGAGAATTTACTCATAATAGTCTTGGAAAGGCATAAAGGTGAAGCAGCACTAAGAGTGTTGTCTTCAAATGCTTTCCTGTTGTGCAGAAGTAACATCACCTCAAGTGCCTAAGGGAGGGCTTAGTTCACTGGCAGGGAAGGGGTGTTCAGGTTCAGGGCTCAGATGCACACAGCTACCAAGCGTAGGAAAACGTGAAGTCAGAGCTACAGTGCATGCAAAGGCAGCATTCAATCGAGCATATTATGCAGTTGTATATAGGAACTGTTTTGCACATCTGGCATGTTTCTCCTGAGGTTTCAGAAGGGATTCTGTACCACAGTGGGATAAAACTGAAGCTTTTCAAAGCTTTCTCTGAGAAAGGAGATGGAAAGAATACCTAGTGGTACAGGCATTCATCTACAATGTCAGGTAACTAAGTCAAAGTCACATTCAAAGTGGACTTGAATTTTAATTTTTTTTTTTTTTTTGATACATCTATGTTTTTATCTTTCTTGGAGCTTTTCCATTTTCCATTTGCTGCAAATTGATATTCCTTGACAGAGCCCAAGTGAAATTGATAACAGCACTTTCAGGAGTCTAACACAAACATTCAACTCTTGCGTTCTTCCAGGTCTGGAAGATTTCAGGACTATCCTAATGATCATATGGATTTTATAGTATTTCAGAAAGGCGTCTATTAAATATGGAGGTTCTGTGCCTGTTGTATTCCTTTTGCTAATCACAGAAGTGGAGTTGAAGGCAGTAGTTCTGAAATATTCTGCTGTGGCCTCGACCAGAAAAGAGAAGCTTTCCAGTTAAGATTGTTCTGGTTTTGATGAATAAACCACCTTGCACTATTGAGACGGGCTGATGCTGCCTATTATATTACTGGGCAAAGTGTGGTGACATTCTTCATGTCCAGACTGGTTAGGACTTTGTGTTTCTTTCTCATTGGAAAGATGACAGCATTAGCACTGTAGACAAACTGACATGGTGCTGAAGGATGAATAGGTAGTGTGTTGCTCCTACATTTTGATCGGAAACATGTTCCCTAAGGACCTGATTATGCAGTTGAATCTTTCTGGGCAGAGGTCTGAGCTTTCTTCAGAAGCATATGCCTGAAATCTAAAATGAAACTTCATGCTTAGGTTTTATAGCAGGTTTTGGGGTCCTCTCCTCCTGTTTTCTGACATCTGTAAGGGAAGATTATAGGCAAACATTGAAACTATTCTTAAGTTCTAAGTATACTGCCTCCACACATGATGATCTTAGCTATATTCTAGCTTTATAAATGATGTATGCAATTGGGTTAGACTACCACACAACATTTGTTGGTCAATTATCTCTTAAATTATGTACACTTCTGTAATTAGAAAATGCAATTTTTCATCCACACATAAAGCTTTTTTCTAAATATGTACTTAGTATATCTGAAATGATTACTTGTATTTGTACATGGAAGCTAGAATGAGAGGACTTTTTTCCTGTGAAGTGTGTATGATTCTTTACTCATCAAGACACCTTTATTTCTGTACCTATGGGGTATTCTCTGAATTACAGACTGCAGCGTCAATGGGCGAATAACTCCTAGACAAGGATATTCTGAAAACCAAATGTGTTTACTCAACAAAGAAAACTGTGTTTATTAAGAGTGGAGAATGGATGTTATAAAGTTAATATTATCCTCAGGCTCAGTTATTTGTGAATTTACTACAATTCCAGTAAGAATGTTGAATTGTCTAGGAAAATGCATTCTTTAATGACACCTTTAAATATGCATTATGTGAAATCTCATTTTACAGAAATAATTGAACTCTACGGTGAGAACCTTAACTAAAGATGTTAACATTTTTACATTAGTTTTCACCTTGTTTTGTTGGGAAAACAAATCTGACAACAACGTGCATCATGTGTATGATCATTATCTACACCACAAATCTTCTCTTGGGAAATGTCCTTGAAGAATGCATAGTTTTTGCTTGTGTAAAACCTGATGTTCCTCCATTAGCAGTGCTGCTTTTATACTGATTTTTTTCCTGATAACTTCCTATTAAATTCTTACTGTGAACAGCACTGAAACAAATTATTAATTCATCCCCACTGTGAACAGCATTTAAACATGTGCTCAACCTCATACATATTTGAATGTTTTGTCCCAAATTCACGTTCAGACATGAATCATAACAAGCAGCAGCACAAGTTGGCAAATAATATTTATACTTCTTAAAGATTAATCATTTTCTTAATCACATCCATTAATAATTATACTTGAGTTTTCAACTTCGATGTGCAAGCCATTTGAAGAAAATACTATGTAGTTTATTTTTCTTCCAGTTCAATACAATCTGTCTCTTCACCAGTTTTACACAAGTTTCTGTTACTCTATGGGGCGGAGGATCACCAAGGGAAGGCTGTAAAATTGCACTGTATGAGTAGAATTCTGAAAATAAAATCAAATGTCATCTGTTATTACAGGTTGACTCTTTGCCAAGACCTATATTCTGTGGTACATGGTACCACAGAACATGTTCTTAGCACTGTGGTATGTATACCACAGAAATATATTTATCAATATTATAATCATCTACATAAAAAGCTAAAAAAGCTACAGGACTGAGCTCAGGACAGATTATGCCAGCCTTATGTCAGATTATTTTGAGATGCCAGGTTGTTTTTTTTTGCTGTCAAGTATATTCTACTATCAATATGCTGTGTCTAATTCATGCTTTTGTTCAGTGTGACTCAAAACCATCCCTCTCCAGTCTCTTAATGATTTGTATCAGCATGTGCATGTCATCTGGAGAAAAAATAATTCATATTAAGATTGTTCAGAAGTCTTTATGTTGTTTCCATGCTTTCTTCATAGCTTTCTTCATCCCTGTCTCTCCTCGGCACCTCGGATAAACAGAAGATTCATTCATTTTGGAGTCTGTGAATGAGATAAGACAGTTTTATGTTTGTCAGTTGTTTAAAACTTCATTTTTATCTAGTTGTTAGAAAGTTTCATTATACCTCTATCCTTCCTCTCTAATATTAAAATTTTTACGGGGAGAGAGGATGCAATGAATTAGTCTTGGAAGTAAATCTCCCCTTAAGTGCAAATGAAAACTTATTTCATTGTAGTCCTGTAGGTAAAAGTCTTGTGTGTCTAAATGTGAACTTCTTAAACCTCACCATAGGGGTATGATACCAGACCTGATGCTCACCAGTGCAAGTGAACTAATCGGTGACACCAAGACTGGAGGCAACTGGGCTGCAGTGATTGCATGCTGGTGGAATTAACAGTCCTAAAGGATATAAGTCAGGCAAAGAGTAAAGACAGGACCCTTAGTTTTAGGAAAGCAAACTTCTAGTTCTTTAAGGAAATAATCAATATAGGACCACATGGGAAGTGGCCCTCAGGGACAAGGGAGCAGAACAGAGATGGCAGACCTCGAAGGATGCCAACTTGTTTTACACTGGGGAAACATGCTTGAGTTACCAACATATTCTTGTTTAATGTGTATATGCTGCTACGTATGCATAAAGTATTTGGATTGACTTTTGTTGCTCCTCTTCTTTGAATTTCCTGGTGGCTTCCATGCTGGTTTTTGACCCCCAAAAGTGGGTGATCTGCTTATTCTGTCAGTGTTACCAGTTTTCCTTGAGGGACAGAAGATTGTGATGCTAAATCCACCTTTAAGTTTACTCCTACCCTGCGGACTACCGTACCTTTAAAGACAATATGTTCTTAGAGTTTGTCCTTTGCTAGAAGGCTGTCATAATCTAACTACACCAAACATTGAGAAACTTAATCTAATTTTTTTGAATGTTATTATGGATGTTCTGTAGCTATTTACATTTGTGCTGATAGAAATATGCTTAAGCAGATAAAAGTATTGCCCCTCAGTTTCCATTTGTTATTGATTAATCACATCGGTCTTTTATAGGTTCTGCTCCTAACCAGGCTTTCAATTACCCTTACAGTCTAAGCAGCCCCTTAGGTGAACTGAAACAAGCGTATTTGTAAAACAGTATTCTAGGTGAAATCTCATCAGTGCTTGAGTTGTACAAATGTTTCCAGCTCTACTGTATATTATCTTTACTGTAGGAGTGACAGTGAGATAAAACTACTAGGTAGGACATGCTGTTCTATAAAGACAGTACTTTATTTAGTCTTTATAGCCACTTTTGCATTTCTTGGTGATTTTTATTTAAGTCCTTCTCTTTCTCAGTCATTTCAGATCGATGAGTTACAAAAGAATCCTAGGGCTTTTGTCCAGGAGTTGTTACTGCACATTGTATGTTTAAACCGAGTTTCTATTTTGGAGTGTTACAATGCGATGTATTAAATCTCTTGATTGGCAATACCTTTTACCTGCTTATAATTTCCAGACTCTGTTAGAACATTCCCAGTTCTTATTTCAGGAACCAAAAATGAAGACTTGAACATTTTACAAATCTGGCATTTAAGATCTTCAATTGCAGCCAGATATTCCCCTTTCAGTTCCATCCACTGTATTTCCTTATATTTATTTTTATTTCTGTTTCTAATCCCTATCATGTCTAACCTTGTGTGGTACTGTGAAATAATGATCTGAACAACTGTAGTGTCATTAGTCTGACCTCAACAGAAAGCAAGAATTTAAGAGATCTTGAAGGATGAGATAACAAAAGCAGTTATAGACTTGTTTTAATTGCTGTGGGTGAAGGATATGCACCAGCCATGTTGTAATTAAAGAAACAGAGATAAAGAAAAAAGAGTAGAAAGCAAACGAAGGATTTGTCAAAGATAGATTGTGTCTGAATAATCAAACAGCTTTAAGTTTGCTAACTGATTTTCTGAGAAATGCAGAAGATTAAATCTATCTGGACTTCAAATGTTTTGACTCCTCTGTCTAGAAAATCAATTGTCATTTTGGAGTCTGCTGCCGTGAAACCCACAAAGCAAGGTGGTTAGAGCTGCTATCTGCTTTAACTCTGTCTGAGGAGTGTGAGGAGAAGAAGAAAATAATTTCTGGCCTCCTTCTGGAAAGGAAGCTTATGTTACTTGTCACTGCCACTTTGAATGCGTATAGGGCTTGGGATCAGTGTTAGTTATTTCTGCTTATGAGTGCACTCTTGCTGTTCTGGGGGGACTACTGTGAAGACTCTTGGGTAATAGATATGTCAGATAATCCAAAGAAGTAATTTAGTAAATAATTTCTTGGTGCAAGGCATTCGGTCATATTTGTGATGGAGGGGATCTGCTTTCACCCTTGTGCTGTTGTCCTAATCTCTTATTTCTGTTAGTCCTTTACTTCTGTTCAAGGAAGCAGCATTGTTTTGCTGATGTCCCAAGCTTACCTTCACTGGCTAATCCCATTTATGTGTTCATATTACTGAATAGTAATCAAATGAAAAGTGACTGAGAAAGGACTACAGGAATCTAGCCCCTCCTTTCTCAGCTGTACCAAACTAATCATGGCACTGTGTTTCTCTACTATTTATTTTTTTAAACCTCTAATGATAGAATCCATTTCCCTTCTCTTTGAAATATTTAAACTCTTATCTATGTTTCTGGTTAGCAAGGCTTTATTTTAGCATGCAGTTGAAGTGTCTGCATCAATTTGTGTCCCCCACTTTTTTTTGGCCTTGTCCAGATGAACATGGAGAACAGTTTATTCCCTTCCTCTTTGTGACCTTTTAATAGCTGGTGCTGACTCATCAGTCATCTATAGACAGGACTGCGGGTTTTAACTCTCCTCCCCCCACTGCCTTTTGTATACATTCCATCTCTTCTTGAACTTTGATTATTTTGACACTTTTTGCAAAAGGTCCTAACTAGATATTTCTACTTGAAAGTCATAGACTCGAATCATAGAATCGTCACGGTTGGAAGGGACGTTAAAGATAATCTAGTTCCAACCTCCCTGCCACGGGCAGGGACACCTCCCACTAGAACAGGGTGCTCCGAGACCCTTCCAGCCTGACCTTAAAAACTTCCAGGGATGGGGCTTCCACCACCTCTCTGGGCAACCTGTTCCAGAGACTCACCACCCTCATGGAGAAGAACTTCTTCCTAACGTCCAATCTGAATCGACCCATCTTTAGTTTTAATCCATTCCCTCTAGTCCTACCACTACCTGTCATCCTAAAAAGTCTCTCCCCAGCTTTCTTGTAGGCTCTCTTAAGATACTGGAAGGCCACAATAAGGTCTCCCTGGAGCCTTCTTTTACCTCAGACTGAACAACCCAAATTCTCTGCTTGTCCTCATAGGAGAGGTGCTCCAGCCCTCTGATCATCCTCCTGGCCCTTCTCTGGACATGTTCCAGCACATCTGTATCTTTATCTGGGGCTCTAGGACTGGATGCAGTATTCCAGGTGGGGTCCTGAGAGAGGAGTAAAAGGGGAAAATCACCTCCCTCGACCTCCTGGTCATTCTTCCCTTCATGTAGCCCAGGCTACAGTTGGCTTTTTGGGCTGCAAGAGCACACAGATGGAGTCGGTGCACGCTGACTTTGATCAACCCCTGTTCACCAGCACATCTGCCTGTTGTGATCACTGCAGACGTAGTAATAAGTTGAAATTGTTTTCATAGATGGTTTATAAGGAGAAACAAAGCAGGGGGAAGTTAGCACTTTTCTGAGGAAGTGTACCAAAGGTGTNGGGAGTAGGCACAAAGGTGTTGAAAATTCTTTTTTTTTTTTTTTTTCCCCAGAAGTTAGACAGTACTTTATCGAGGAGCAGTTGTAAATTTTCCTTGTTCTATCAGATGCTGTACTGGCTGAAGAGGACAACTTCTAATCCAAGTTACATTTGTAATAAACACTGTATTTGTACTAGCCACAGAAGTCTTACAACCTAGGTTTTTCTCCTTTCTAGTTTTTCTTTCAACAAATTCTCCACTTAGGAGCATAAAAGTTCACTAAACTGTCAGGTACATTGCAGATTGTAGGGTGCTCTGGTTCTTTTGTTGACAATCCCCATACTGCTCTGAGTAGCAGTATTAGCTTTCCAACAGAAGCCAATGAAAGTGGTTAAGTCAAGGACTGTCAAGTGCAATGTGACAGACAGATGAGTTTCTGCTTGGGAATTTGTCCCTGGGAGTTTGACTGCATAAAGTTTGAGCAAAAAGAAAGCTGACTGGAGCATCTGGGCCCGCATGATACCAGCATATCTTTCTAGAACTCATTTATTAAGCTCTTGGGGCTTATTCATTTTATCATTTTCATGGACACAATGCTGTTAATGTGGAGATTTAATGGAGTTGCTGAGAATTGCTGAGAAATGGTTATCTAGATGGTTCACCAAAATGTCCGAGTCAATCTCATGACCTTCTCAAAGTCCTCACTCTGCAGGTTGTCCATTTAAGTATCCAGAGCCCTAGACAGAGAGAACTTTGCAGGATCATTTAACTCGGGTGACTCTTTCCCATCATCATGCTTTGGAAACTCAAGGGGCACTGGGGACAAAAGTGCTTTACATAGGAGAAAACAATAGGTTTTAACCTCATCCCTTTAGCTGCTCTGCATGGAGAATGTCCGAGTTCTGTGGTCTGAGCGCCCAGGATATGGTCAGGGAATGATGTCAGCTGCTTCTTGGGCTGCAGGAGTAATGAGACTATAGTTTTTAAATAGCCCAGCTCATGAAACCACACTTAAATAATTGAAAACAGAACAAACCTTTTAACAGTATTTCAGTATGTGCCAGACTAGTATGTATCTGTGTATATATATATATATTTAACTTCCTTGACATATATTAAAACTAAAATATGTCTGTCTCTTGGAAGCAAACATTAGCCTGTTTGCAAATATGAGCATTTAACTGGGATTTTCTTGTTCTTTTTTACTATTATTCTTTGTAGATTGCTATGTGTTTTTCTGTTTTTAAGAGCACTGATTTAACAAGTCCTCCCCGCTAGCCATGCACCAAGAACGTCAAAGAGGGGAAGGTGTAATGGAAATGTGGTATTTTCTTCAGGAACACTGGGTGAGAGCTATAGTTTTTCTCCTGGTAAAAACATTGATCCCAGGTGTATGCAGAATATATGCGTTAATGAAACATGCAGCCCCTGGGTCACGCAGCCAGGGGCTAAATCCATGGACAATAGTTGTATCGGGCAATTACTACATCCCTGGGTTTTATTTGGCAACTAGATTTTTAATCTTATTCAAACAAGGCAAAATCTAATCTGTCTGGGAGCGAACATATTCACTAAAGTGTATTCTGTAATAAGGTTATGGCAAAAAATGACAGGTGCAGCTTTACAAGGTGCTGAGCCCACTCCTAATGTAGTTTATAGATTTCTGTTCCAACTGTAATAAAATTGAATATATTGATGTATTCATCAGCATTACGCAGAAGAGCTGGGCTACACTGAAATGCAGTTTCAATCTCAACTCACTTTTGAGGGATAGTTTTTGTTTGTGAATAATTCTATTTATTAACCCAAGTCCTTAATAAACACTGTATTTTCATTCATAGCCTCTTAATCTTTTGTGAAATTGCATCTTGATGTGCTTCTTCAGCCTTCTTCCTTATTATGTTTTATTGTATCTGCTGAATTGTATGCCAGCTGGAAATAAAACAAACTCAGTGAGCAAGTTTCAGATAATCCTTTGCTGTCCAGTCTACAATTTTGGACAGTAACTTGAATTATGTAAGATCTTATACTTTTCAATTCACTTCTCATAGCTGAACTGAGGTAATTCCTTCAAGTGTAAATAAAATGCAGAAAATGTCTATGAGACAGAGAGAACAATATGACCTCAGAAATTAGAATCTGTGTCTTGAGTTCACTGTCTAGAAGTTACAAGAGTTTCTCATATAGGGGAAAAAAGTTTATTCTATGTTACTTTAATAACTTGTAAGATTCTGCAGGGAGTTCTTACACTCACTTCATATTAGAATTCTCAAGATATTGCTGTATAGTCATATGCTCATATTTTCCCTCCAGCTAGATTAATTAAATGAAATATATAAAGAAAAAAGGCTTGAATTTTTCCAGCAAAATAATAATGCTGTCAGTCTTGCTTGTTTTGTCTGTATTAATGCAGTCTGCCCTCGCCGTGTAATGCTGATGAATAAATCACTAAATGTGTAATAGTGTCTATTTACTCCGAATGGCAACGTTGTCGTCCAGATAGGAAAGGACTATTCTTGTTGTTTTCTTCTCCTGCTGTTTGAAAAGAAACTTATTGTATTGTGTGTTGCCATTGTAGAAATACATAAAATTGCACCTCACAATAAAGTAGCGGTGTGTTTCCTAGACTGTGTGAAGGTATTTAGCTTCTAGTTTGCAAGTAAATTGCTTTTCTCAGTTTTGTTGCAGGGTAGTAGGATTGTAACAATTCTGTCAAAACAAGGTCTTTAATTACCGCCCCTTTGCGATGATAGGTTGTTGGTGTGCACAAAATTCTTGACGGATTACATGAGCAATTCAATAGCATAAAAAGTTTAATCATCGCTAAAATGTGAACGAAATGGATTCCAAATCTGATGGAGCTGTCATAAGAAAAAAGTTATTAACTTGATTTTTATAGCTTTTGCTTGTCCTTAGATTCTTACTGTACCAGTGACAAATGTATCAGGCATACCAACTACTATTCTACAGGAATACTAAGGGGAAAAGGAAGGTCTGTTTTACACCGCTTTGGAGTGTATTTAATTTATAGCTGTACAAGTGGAGTCAGTGAGTCTGAAGGAATTCAGTCTTGCAACTCTGTGCAAGTTTCTATTGAATATAGCTGGTTTATTTCCTTCCAATGAAACATGACCATTTATATTTTTTAAATAAAGGCTAAAGCTTGCATGATGCGAACCAAAATGATTTAACAATTTTAATGATTTTTTTCTTTTTTCCTCAGCTTATGCATTTTCTAGAAATGGGGATATCTTTGTTATATTAAATTACTGCTTACACTATTGAATAATTCTTGATATGTTTGAAAAAAGTATTTTCTGAATATTTGGTACTTGCTTTTTTGGATGTGTTACAGGGTTATATTCTGATCACAGCCTTGTGCAATTGTTGGATTCTGTGAACAACTAATTTTACAAGTTTTAGTTTCCTGCGAACATCGGTTCTGTAATGCACCCCCCAAAACTGCAAATTCTTTAAGCAACTGGAAATACTGTTCTTGTTCTTGCTCTTGGAAGGACCATTCTGGTTTAATAGCATCTGTAAGAAAGCATGATATACTTTTCCACCCCGTCTTTCCAGTGTCATTTAGTTTTCATATACGGTAAAAAGGCTGAAAAGGGAGAATGGCTGCAATTTCTGTAAGAAGATTGTCCATGATAAAATTGTTTTGTGCTGAGTGGAAGAATTTATCCTTACAACTTATCTCCTCTTTTTCTTTTTTTTTTTTCCTTTTTTTTT